>JNEY01000522.1:8891-46230 GCA_020875895.1 Aphelenchus avenae | reverse complement strand
CCCCCATAAAAACCTTGCCCCCCCCCCCATACGGCACAACAACCCAAAAATGTGTAGGCTTGCCCGCCTTCGGAAGGTACATTCCTCGCACTGCTCAACTCTCCTGTGTGTTAGCGTTAGACGCCTCTACCGTGTTCACCTGTATCCGGCGTGAATCACTCAACGCAATAACGAAGACATGGCGTATTGCCCCTTCATCCTGTATTTAAAGAATCGATGACCAGAAATACACACGGCGTCGGTCCATTTGCTACCCAGTTGCCTGTTCGGTTGATTTCTGCTACACAAAGGGTCACTACGAACCGATGAGCTCTTCGCCTACCTCCTTGTTACGACGCTCACCACGGTGGATGCTGTCCGGACACACGACAAGAAGCCGCACGACAGGAAGGCCGCTCTCGCCGGTAAGACTATCGGTTGGGCTGCGCTACACGCAGCCGACGCCAATGCCGGGTATTACTTCTGCCGAACAGATAACTTGTGCGAGAACGTAGGATGCCAAAGATTGATTACCTCATATGTTCATTTTATTCCTGCGAACTAAGCAACATCAGAACCAGTTTAGACATGATAGCGTCTTCCTCCATGAAGAAGCTCACGATGAAGATCAAATGGAGAGCCAAGTGCGGACGCAGCCCTTCAACTGATCGCAGCCTTCCGGACGCAACCGCTGGAGATTTTCTTCAGCGAGCGACTTTCGGAACCGGTTTCACTTGTTCAGAAGATGTATGAGGTGAGAAGTATGACCATCCCAGCCGCGACCCGTATTAGAAATGTAAACATGCATAGGGCCAAGAGGCTACGTCATTACCCCATTGTCAAATCTCTTTGCTATTGTCAAATCTCTCGGAGCCGATTCCGAGACGAGGCCAAATTTTGAAACAGATTCCTATGCGACAAAATAACCGACATCCGGTGCCGCTTCTGATTCTTCGTCACCCATAGAACACGTAAAGTGCAGTATGAAGCCGTCACGTGTTGGCGGGCACCGGCTAAGTCAAAGCCTCGTTGGAACGATTTTCCCTAAGTTTCTTATATTTCCGCCAAGAATTAAGTTGCCGTCGCCTGCGACGAGTCCTGGAAAACAACCGTAGGAACCCGATGAATGGGTCGTTCTGGCCTTGCCACGCACTTTGTGTACAACGGTTTTTGAGGGTCTCGTCGACATGACTCTTCCCGGAAACGCCATGGTGGCAGGAGGCCTCAAGCTCGTGGGCTGGAAGAAGGCTGGCTTACGGTGCAAACAAGTCGGAGCCATTCTGGAGACCGCGGACTTCGTCGACGTCACCAACCATGAGCAACCGGGCGTTCCAATCGTCTACTGCCATGAAAAGGCACACGCGAGCGGTGGAAAAATCCGAGTTCTGTATAGCGTTGATGCCGTCCAAGTCCACATCATTAAGAGCAATGGCGAATCGGAATATTGTAAGCAGTCTTAACTGGGACGGCGTCCTTTGACAGCAATGCGCAATAAATACAGCGTAAAATATATTGAACCGTATGCCAAATTGAGTTCAACAAGCACCTTGATGTCTCGTTGGGTCTTTAAAGCGGTGGTATAGCCATTTGGCGTAGACTTAGACGGGACACCCCCGCCCCCTCCCCTACCGCACTCCGTTCCTCGTTCGTACATTATATTAGCATCACAACATTGAAAATACTGAATGAGGTATGCGAAGTTCACGGGTCACTTCGTCGTCATGTGCCAGTCGTATATGTGTTCCTACTTTCGTAGCTAGCGACAGGTGCATTTATTGCAGCGCTTTGACATGGACGCCCTTATTGGAATTTGGGTACAAACGCACGACGGTCTCCGAAAGTACCGTTTGGCTACGTCGTACTGAGCGTTGCGAGCATTCCGCTATCGCCCAGATAAACCTGCCGGATGGACCTCGAGTGACCGTTGCTTAGGTCTAGCTGCTTCTCGTCTGCGAGGACACCTGCACCACCGTTTGCCGCGGGCGAACGCCGTAGAA
This sequence comes from Aphelenchus avenae, assembly GCA_020875895.1. Lineage (NCBI taxonomy): Eukaryota > Metazoa > Nematoda > Chromadorea > Rhabditida > Aphelenchidae > Aphelenchus > Aphelenchus avenae. Next base: position 44,254 of record JNEY01000522.1, on the reverse strand, counting down.
GTGAAGGAGCTCCTGGCGGAAGTGACTGCTGAAAGTTCAGCGCATTCATAGTTTGTGTTTGGTCACAGCTTAGGCCTAGACGGCTCCTACTTACCCCTAGGCCTACTTTAACTTCATACACAGGCAGTGACGAGCCTGTCTTGCTTCGGTGTTCTAGGAAAGCCTAACCAGAGAAGGCCTACTGTTATTACGGCCCCGAAGTCAACAGGAAAACAGACTTATGCCGACGTGAGAGCTAACCCAGCAGTTTCTGATATAAGTTGCCGGGTGCCAAAGGCTATACTTTGCCCAACCACGAGGTGGGACTTAATTTCGAAGAGTATGTATACCGCAGTCCCCATACAGCCAACGAGTGTAGCCTACGATCGTTCAATATGCTGCGGACTTTGAAGCAAGCAAAATACCCTTGGACTCGGGACGTCCCCTGTTAAGCCTCGCCAGCATTTTCCTATAAAGGTACACCGAAGAAGGGGATTCCAGTGTCGTAATTTGCATTGCAAGGTTGAAGTCTTACCTTATGCAGAAAATTGCAATGCACGGCATAAACGACTGAATGTCGAAGTTCCAGTAATTAATGGCGCGAATGTAGGTCACGTCCTGACCAGCAGCGCTAGCCCACCGCTGGAGGTAATTGCAGACAAACATGGTTGTCTGCGTGGAGAACGTAAAGATCGTGAAGACTAAACAATGCCTGGAACCACAGTCTTTCGGAACTCAGAAGCGTACACGCAAGACGAAGCTCATTCCTCTGCATCGTGGTGATAAGGCCGGAACGTCGGTAAGAGAAAATGGCGACGATGACGGCGGCTTCCACGATCAGTGTAACCAGAAGTTTTGTGACGCCGATCCACACGGTCACATCGATGCTCACCTAAGCGTAAAGGTCGGCACCCGTACCGTATTACGGCCCGTACCGTACCGTATCACGGACCGTACCGTACCGTATTACGGCCCGTACCGTACCGTACTGCCGTACTATCGGTACGGCTGTACGGTACGGGTGGGTTCCGAGTCTCTGAAAGGAACAAAAGTCGGGAGAACCGGGTGGACGTTCGGTTAAAAGCGGGCAACATAGCCTTCCACAACCGAAATTTTTTGCCGGACTCGAACCGTGGTCGGTACGAATCAGTGCCTAAGAAGTGCAATAAAATGACGGCAGGAGCGCCACAAGGTTTTCATACTAAAAGGAACCATGTCAGCGCAGCTTTCAACAATAAATACAAGTAGAGCACTTACCCCCATCCAAAAGACGCTCGCGTTGTCCTTCCCTGTGAAGACATCCAACGTTCTATTCTCCGCATCGGCGTATAAGTAGTCCGCGTCCACCGGGGCCTTTATGAGCGTGTAGAGGAAGGGAATCAGGTGATTCACGAAGAGCGCGAGCCACAGTCCTCGACGACCCCACACCTTCTGAATGCGCAAACGTTAAAGCCGCGTGGGTGCAACGACGTTGACGGTGTACAGCTCGGCAACAATACAGGTAGCACGGCCGTGCCGTACCGCCGTACTGTCGGTACGGGCGGGTCAGACTAGTACGGCATACGCTACGAATGTGATCGGCCACTACGGATTACGGTACATCTCCAGTTTTCTCGATGATTTCTACTGGTAGGACCCGTACTCGTACCGTATTGAACGATACGGAGGAAGGTACGGCCGGGGTGTCAGCACGGTACGGAGTACAGTACGGGACGGTCCAATACGGTACGGAGTGTGGTGCGGGTGCCGAGCGGCGCCGACCCCTATTACCGAGTCGTAGAGGACGGGCAAGGCAAGAGAACAGAGGCGGTTCGCCGCGAGGAAGGTGTTCGCCCAGGACATGTAGTAGGCGGTGAAGCTGAGCAGGAGGATGCACATTCGCGCGAGCACGTGGTTGTGTAGGTAGAACTCCGGGAACCAGCCGTACATGTCGAAGCGTGCCGAGAAGTAGTTCTAAAAGGTGAATGTCTCACTCGATCTGATTCCTTTGTAGAAGCCACCAGGGATGAGACCGAACTTCAGGTTTGGCTTTGGAAATTTGGGGCATTCATGCTGCGAAAATTCGATCCAGATTCGGTTTAACAATGGAATTTATCCGAAGTTTACGCAGGATAAGATGACACGACGCTTGTCGTCCACCGACGTCATTTTCCACTTTTTCTGGAAAATGTTGTTTATTTTCCGCTGACTGCCGCGCCATTGTTTTCGGCACTTTTTAACGAATTTTAATAAGATGTTTATTAGTTTCGCTGACTTTTGAAACGGAAGCCGGCCGCATCAGGGCACCTGAAAAGGCTAGAATATGCCTGTGAGGCTTCCTGCCATGCCTGAATATGCCTAGGTAATGCCCTAGCCAGAAACATTTAACGAAAAACTTCTTTTCGGCATCGGAACTTCGGGGCGATTTTCTATCTACGAATGACGATTCGCTTCGGTTTTATTTTCACCCTCTAATTATGATTCTTTTTGAAAATTACAAATCCCGCCTTCTTGGTAGCCTCAATACGGACGGATAAACGTACGAAAAGAACCTGGAAGAGTATGTAGGACAAGTAGAAACTCAGCAGGACGAAGAATCCAGTCGAGAACTCGGCGCGCCCTTGGGTGATGTGGTAGAGCAAGAAGAACAGCACAAGGCACAGGAACACCGTCCCCGGTATCTCGATGATGGGGCTGACCCACAATGGGATCGCCATCCTCTAAGGCTCACCGGGTTTAAAGCACACATTCGTCCATTATATTGACAAGATGACGATCGCCAACAACTGTAGTCGTAATCGCACTAGATTCGGCGGTGTTGTTGCAAAGTCGTAAGCTTGAATTTGCCAGCACGAAACAAAGTGCCGCCAGGCACAATTTGAGATGCATCCGACAATGACGTTCTTTTTCAGAATGGAAAGTGTAATAAGAGAAAGCTAATGGCTATGGCTGCCATATGTCGTGTAAAGGCTTCGAAATTACAACGAGAAAAATGCGTATTTAGAATATGTTATAAACATAAAAAAGTTTCCATACATGGTTCTCCCGATATCTGGCTTCGTCGCCGGCTCTGAGGCGCATATAACACTAGAAAGCAAGATTTTAACCTTTCAAGGACCATACGAGACGTAGGGAAGTTGGAAATGCTTAGGTAAGTGCCGAGAATCAGCACTAAACATGCGTCGTGCCAGCGTCAACGGAATGAAGGTTTTGCTCAGCTTCTACTTTGAGTTGCCTTTAGTCATTTCGACGAAGTGAGGCACAGGTGAAATCGGAAGGAATACCTACGTACCCGAACGGTCACGCGGTGGCTTCGCCAAATGTAACTGGTAGAAAAAGTAAAGCACCTGACAGCTACTTTTTAGAGAAAAATGACGGCTGAATGCCATAAAATGTCAGATTTCATAACCGTACGCCGGAACGATTGACAACATTTGGCTGTTAACGATAAGCATGGAGTTTTGCATAACCAAACTTTGTTTCCTCATGCACGCAGCCCGAACCCATGAGTCATGCGGCGACGAAACATATCAAGCTAACTGGTACCAACAATAGGGAACCGGACAGTGCCTATCAACCGAGCACACATGAAGCTAGATGCGTATGCCTACTGCTACGGCGAACGGCGACCCAATCGAGTCGTTGCGTACACCGTCCAACCGTAGGTGGATCCTGGACTAGAGTACGACTGTATCCGTCGTCGTGACGGCGAACAGCAGGTGTTTGCAGCGGACATACCGTGATTAGCTGAGATATCTTTCCGCTTTTATTGCGCTGAACGGAACATCTTAAGCACCTATGCGTGGCGCTGTCACTCTCTGCCAGGTGGTGCCTGTACGTCACAGTTCTACCCATTTTCCGGCAAGAATCGTCAGAATTTGGTCAACAGCCTACAATAACCGCCTTACGTGCACGTCGCTTAGTGCTAGCTGTACTGTTACAGTTTTCCTAGCCAGGTCTCACAAGGATTGGGTACCTAGCGATCAAGGTCAAACTCCTTCTTGCTGGTAATTTGAGGGTACAGAACTAATATCTTACGTGCTTGCTAATGACCACTTTTTAGGGTCCTTTATTGAAGCCGTCAGCATATCAAGTAGTACGTATCTTAGGAACACACAGAGAACTCTTATACGTACGTAGGAAGTGAAGCGCAACGACGATGCACGTGTTGGGCAAAAGCGCAATAAAGAGAAAGTACTGAAAAGTCTGGAAGCGAAAATTAGAAAAAATCGCTTCAGGGCCGTAATTGCTTCTAACCTAACAACTACTGTCCTTAAGTACGCACCTTATGCTGAAGGCACCTCCCTCCCTGACTCCCTTTCTTTACCGACTTGTCCCCGTGCATACGAGCAGTGTGTCCGTCGCAGTTCGGCTTCTGCGTAAATCGTCGACCGCAAACGTCGCAGGAGTATGGCTTCTCGCCAGTGTGAATTCGACAGTGTATCAGAAGGCTTTTGCTCAAGCTAAACGCTTTGCCACATGTCTCACAGGTGAAGGGCTTGTGCCCCGAGTGCGTCCGAAGATGGACGATCAGCGAGCCTTTGAGTGCGAACGATTCGTCGCACTGATCGCACACACAGGGCTTCTCGCCTCAACGAAGCTTCACATGGTCATACTAATGCGGGCCCCATGCAAAAGTCTTGCCGCACTCCTCGCGTTCGAAGGAGTTTTGTCCAGTGTGCATCGCCATGTGCCCGCTAAGCGTCGTTTTGTGGCGAAAGTCCTTGCCGCATACTGCGCAGCTGAATGGCTTAGAACCATAGTGGGTACGCATGTGCCGCGTTAACTGTTGCTTCTGTGCAAAGCCTCGCGCGCAGATCTCGCATGAGTATGGCTTCTCACCCGTGTGAACAAGGAAGTGGACCTAAATGGAGACGTTGCTAGAGAAAACGACAAGAGCAAATAAGGCTGGTTGGTTTGAGAGATCGGTCTTGTTCCGTTTTATTTGTACGGTTTGTTGAAACGACTTCTGCAGGGCACTTGTTCATCTGTGGACCCGGACGAGTCTATTTTCAAAGCGAAACTAAAAGACCCGGGTTCCGGATTTCGTTGGGTTTTTCGGATCCGGCGGGATTCCTATAACAAAGACACTGCAGACGGCTCCAGATTCGCGGGTCCTAGTCCGTGTCCTACTCTTGACCTTCTAATGGATTTGAACGGTATCACGACGATTCGTGGAAAAAATCCCGACGATTCGTGGAACGACGGTTCGTGGACGACGATTCGTGGAAAAAGTCACGTCGTTTCGTGGAAGGACTATTGGGGGACGACGATGCGTGAAAACACGTAATTTTTGGAAGCCGACTCTTCGGGGAAGGCCATTAGCACTACCGAAAATGCGAAGATCACCCTCCTCGCCTGGGTTGCCAAAGGAATGGTTTACGTTTTCCAGGCGGTCCTTACACTCCAGGGCTTACGCATTCTGCCGCTAAGTGAAGTACGTTCACGAATTTTATGAAGGAATCTTACGTCCTGGAGAAGACCAACGTCCTTCAAAAGGACACCACTTCCCCGCAAGTCTCCGTTCGACGCGTAAAACGAAATTCACGTGCGCTGATGCTGCTGCTCAAGATGCGACACAAACCACAACCAAACCAAACCAAACGGACGGGGTTCCACACAGGGGAGAATTTCTATTTCGGGGTGAGCATGAGTTGGTTTGGTCGAACGACGATTGGGGAACCGACGACTCGGGAACGATAATTCGGGGGACAAATACGACGATTCGGGAACGATGAAACTCTGAGCTTAGGCGCAGATCTCCCGCCATCGACGCTTAGGCTGAGGATTAGATGCTCAGGCTTAGGCTTAGAAACGCAAAAATCTAAAAACTTTTCCCCGAAACGTCGTTCCCGAATCGTCGTATAATCTGTTGGTTTTGGTTGTCCACTTGTGCATGCTCCAACGACGAAAGTGTGAATGAGGTTCCCAGCTCAGTGGCCGTAGCATACGCAGGGCAAGCCTACCCTCATACACGGCCGATTAAATTAGACACCAGGTGCGGGAAGCAAACAAGAACTCCCGGTTTGTGTTTGCAACACCTTACATTATAGCCTAGCTAAATTGGCTTCCACATTGCATGTGAACAGCCGGCCTGCAAGCCTATCGCAATGTTTATTGGATGTCTTAATATCTCATGTAAAGTGTTGCAAACACAACCCAAGAGTTCTTGATGTGCTTTCCGCCTATGATGTCATCAGCTCCGTTTGCATCACATTTTCAAAACTCGTCATACTGGGAAGGCTGAACAAGTTATCAAGTGCAACTGAATGGAAACAAGTTGTTATTTTGAAAAGCTTACGATGCTAGCTAGTTACGCAAAACGTATGTAGCAGTCACTACTAACGTTTTCGTGGCTCGCAGATCGGTATTAAGCGAACATATCGGAATTCAATTTTTTATTATAGACGCGACGTAAAAACATGTGTAAATAGCGAACAAAGTACGGTCAATAGAAGCTCCACAAATTCACGACAATAAACATAAATGCGTAGCCAGGGTGTGCAATTGATTCGACCGTAACACAAGACTCCTTCGAATTGCTAGTCGCTCCGCAGGCGCATCGTGCATTGCGGCCGTCGTGCAAAGCGTCGTCGACCGCAACTGAAAATAATGGTTTGTCAAGGGCTTTGTGTCAAATGGTGCCGCCCACTTCAACTTCAACAAACTAAAACGCAGGTTTTTTGCAAGCAAAAACAAAATTTGTACGTTTGTCGTGGGTGGAGAACACCAGCTACATAGTGCTGAACGTTCGCAAATTGCGATACACATTAGTTGTGGAAATTGGGCACGCGATAGTTTTCCTACATTGTCAAGGGTGGAACTCGCGGCGCCCTCCGCCCATCTAAACCTTACCTATCAGAGTTCGCTCCGGATGGTCTCTGTTTCTCTGCGGTATGCTGTTGTTGATGTCTGCGCAAGTCGCGTTTGGCGCAGAACATGTTACCGCCTTTCTGTCACTCCTCAAGGCGCAGCCGCTTCTCTGTGGCATGCGTTCGCTGGTGTGCGCGAAGGTCGTACTTGTCCCGGAACATCTTGCCGCACTCCTGACATTGCTGCTTGCGTTCACGCTTTGGCTGAGCCTTCTCCCCAGCGTGCGTTCGTTGATGTCTGCGCAAGTCGCATTTGTCCCGGAGCTTTTTGCTGCACTCCGGGCACTTCTGGAGCGTTCTACCCTTTTGACGGGTTTTACGGGAGGCGGCATGCGGCGTCGGCTTTTGCGATGCCATTTCTGCTTCGCGATTGTCGTCCAAGAGCGGACCGAGCGAGAACGTGCCGGCGTCGTCGGCTGGCTGAGCGTTGTCATGCTCCGAAGGAGCAGTGTCGTCGTCGCCCAAGAACTCATCAGGCATGTTAACCGCACTCGGAGGTGTCTCGTCCTCAGCTGCTTCCTTTTCTTCGAGATGTCGTAGCAGGGCCCCGAACGCATATCCGATGGCCTGTAAAAACAGACTCGGAATACGGAAAACGCTCGGAATCCGATATTAGCGCCCGGAAAATGCCCCACCGGCTGGCAGGAAACTCAAAATCTTCCAGGATCTGACTAAAAATTGCGATTAAAATTTCGCTGGTCGCATGGGGCGGATATTTTCTTAGGTTAGTTTAGGCTTAAGCCGTTCTTATTCCCTCCCTGTCCACCGTCCCTCTCGCACATTGTTTCCAGTACAGGATTTCAGAAGGACGGTCCTATAGTTCAGGGTGGTGAACAGGGCACATTCAGACCAAAAATCTGGACCGTTTCAGGGACACAGACCTTAGTATAGATGCCCGTGCCGTGCTGTACCGGCACAGAGAGCACTTGTTACCTGTTGTTCCTCCTCAAATTACCTGAGACAGTGCAGCCGAGCCTCCGTTCTTCGGATGAAGAAACCGCATGGTCTCTTCGTAAACGTTCTTCAAGTCGGCGATCGTTACGTCGTAAGGGACTCGAAGTACGTCGGCATAGTACTCGAATTGGGCATCGATAATGGCCATGGTTTCGCTGCTCGACACAAATTGTTACAATACTGTCTCGTGGTGCTTGGGCAATGGTAACTCGAAGAAGCTTCGCCTTTTATTGCAACGAACGTCGAACTTGTAGATGTCTTGAGGCGTCCCCCACGTTCTGAACCTTAATCGATCAAGGCATTAAGCCAGTACTCGTCGAACAGATTCTCGGGCTCAGTACTGGAACTAGCTAAGTACGCCTAATAATTACTGCGCTATGGACTACAGCATGTTCGACGTTGCCGTGACGAAGATGCTTAAACTCTGAAGACTCTTGCTTGCAATCTTTAGCGATCTCGCAACGGCAAAGCCGTAACAGCGGGCAAGAGCAAGAAAGTTTGTCAAAACGCGGTTTTCATGCACGGGGTATTCGAAAATCTCGTCTATTTTTGCACGTAGATGTTTCGAGGGCCGGCGTTGTACATTCCTGCATGTTAAGCGACTTTTCATAAGCTATATTATAGGACCGCTTCGCGCAAAACAGCAAAAGTTTTGTTGCAACTAATATGGTCCATACCGCTTCATCGAATTTTTGGAAGTGTTTTATCGTGTCAAAAGGCCTCTTACTTTTCGATCGTAAGTCCAAAATCATAAGACTTTTCATCGCCGAGCATCACTAAGATTGGACTTCGCAGATCTACGTTTACAAAGCCTTCCGGGCTACTCGACTGTGCACCCGGTTAATTCGTTCATATTTGTACGATCGGTGGAAAGTACGCTATAAGGACACAAATATTCGCCAAGAGTACTGAATTGAAGGAAACTTTTTGAATGGTGCGTCACGCTTGGATATCTCGGACCGACTGTTTCATCACAACGTTGGCCGCCTAAAAGGGCGTCTAAATTGCACTAAAGAAGCGTGTCAGCGACGAAGCGATAGAAAACGGTTTTACGTAAGTTTTGGGCGTAGGTTGATTTGAGACCGGTTATGCATGGGCCTGCGGCCCCAGTAATGGGTCGTACTTACCCGAACGTGCTCGCTCGTTTTGCTTTACATTTTTTGTCATTCGCGTTTTTCTCGGACTCCCGCTTAACGACACGTTCGTAGTGAGGCCACTCGACGGTACCACGGTTTACAACACCTTCGTTGCCAACGAATCGTTGGCGCCTATTTTCAGCAGTAGGAAACTTGACAAATACTGATCTGAATTTATAATTCTTATGTATACCTGCTGCCACTTAGAACGGCGACCCAATCAAGTCTGTGCGTCTCCGTCGTCAACGGTAGGCACATCATGGTCTAGGGTACGACTATAAATGCCTTCGTGACGTTTGACAGCAGGTGACTCCAGCGCATGCACCCTGTTTAGTGGAGACAGTTTCCAGTGCAAAGGAAGTATTTTAAGCACCAATGCGTAGCGCTAGCACTCTTTGGCATGTGGTGCCTATTCGCCACATTTCAGCCCTTTTTCCGGCAAGAATCGTCCGAATTTGGTCAATAGCCTACCGATGACCGTCTTACTTGCATGTCGCTTAGTACCAGACAAACTGTTACAGTTTTCCCTGTCAGATCTCAAAAGGATTAGGCGCACTATCGATAAAGCCGACTTCCTTGTGACACGAGGGTACGCAGTTAACATTCAAAGGAATATCCTACGTCCTTCCAAATCACCACCACTTTTAAAGTCCTTTATTGATTTTGTCAGGGTATTGTGTGGTACACACATATTCTTGGAACACACAGAGAACTCTTATACGTAGGAAGGGAAGCACAAACGACGATCCGCTGGTTAGCCAGAAACGCAAACGAAGAGAAAGTATCGATGAATCTGAAAACGAAAATTTGTCGCTTTAGGACAGCAGCTGCTTCAATCCTTACAACAAGCACGCACCTTATGCAGACGGCACCTGCACGTGACTCTCTTTCTTCGACGATTTGTCCCCATGCATTCGCGCGATATGTCCGTCGCAATGGACCTTCTGCGTAAAGAGTCGACCGCAAACAACGCACGAGTAGGGTTTCTCGCCAGTGAGGATTCGACGATGTGCCAGTAGGTGGTGACTGAAAGTAAACGCCTTGCCGCATATTTCACATGCAAAGGGTTTCTCCGCCGAGTGCGTTCGACGATGGCCGTCGCACTGGCCTTTCTGCGCAAAACGTCGCCCGCAAACGTCGCACGAGTACGGCTTCTCGCCAGTGTGAATACGAAGATGTTGCAGTAGGCTTTGCCTCAAGGCAAACGCTTTACCGCATGTCTCACAGGCGAAGGGCTTTTGCGCCGAGTGCGTTCGAAGATGGACGTTAAGTGTGCCTCTGGCTGCGAAGCATTTACCGCACTGATCGCATACGTAGTTCTTCTCGCCCGTATGAAGCTCTAGATGCTTCTGGTAGCTAACGCGCCATGCAAATGCTTTGCCGCACTCCTTGCATTCGAAGGTGTGGCGTCCTGTGTGCGTCACCATGTGTCCGGTGAGTGTCGTTTTGTGTCGAAAGTCCTTGCCGCATTCCTCGCATTTGAATGGCTTGTAACCGTTGTGAACAAGCATATGCTGCGCCAAGAGCCTCGTCTGTGCAAAGCGCTTCGCGCATATCTCGCATGAGTACGGCTTCTCGCCGGTGTGAATTAGAGAGTGAACCTAGAATGGAAACTTTTGCCAGCGACCCCTTGCAGGGGGCCGGGGGGGGGGGGGACGTACACTGGGAACTGGAGTCCGGCCCCGGGGTCCCACACAACATGGCCAAAAATTAAGGTAAGAGGGGCCCTCTGGGGAAGAAATCTTTACAAAATAGGTATGATTCTTGACCAAAATAGGCCTAAGTGAGTACCCATACACTCTATACTAAGATGTGTAACAGAACTCGTAGTACTGTACCGATTACTCTACATTATCGTTGCAAACTTCTGAGGATCAGCGCCCGCGGCAGGGATTCCCGACCCCCGCCTCCGCCTGGGTTGTGCGCACGTTAGCGTCTATTCATCTGAAGGCCGGAATGGGACTATGCGACTTCCGAAACTGTGACTCACGGCTTCGGAGTGGTCGCATGCTAAGAGCGAACCTTGTTTTTCCACCAGAGATTCGGAGATCGTTGCACTCGGAGGAAATGCATCGAAAATAGCCAGGCGCCGCTAGTATGGTTTGTTGTTGTTACTGTTCAAGGTCTTAGTTCAAACTCGAGCGAATTTTGCTAGCTGTCGGCCTTCCTTCGAAGCCCTGACCTTGATTCGAGGGCTAGAAGCACTGACTGACCCATCAAAACCAAATTATACATGTTCTTTCATGGAAGCCGGGCGGGGGAGGGGCTAGATCACTGAGTATGTCTAACATACCTTTAGTTTCTCCTTCGTTACGGCTGCAAAGTCGCACTGGTCGCACTTGTGTGGCCTATCCTTATCGTGACGGCGGCGTCGGTGAACGTCTAAGTAGTCCTTTCGCATGAACTTCGCTCCACAAGTCGCGCAGGCGTAGGGCTTAGCTCCAGTATGTGTGGGGACGTGGCCTTTGAGAGTGGAGGCGTCCCTGAATCGTCTATCACAATGATCACATGCGAAAGGGCGCTCGCCGCTGTGGATTCTCTCATGGTATTTCTTGGCACTGCTCGTGCGAAAGCGTGCTGGACATTCAGAACAAGCGTAGGGCCTCTCTCCGGTATGAGTGCGAATATGCGTATTTAGGTCCCGGACGGTCGTAAACGCCTTCACGCAGACTGCGCAGCTGAACGGCTTCTCCCCGGTGTGCGTTCGTCGATGTACGGCAAGCAACGACGGAGTTGCGCAAGATTTGTCGCAGAAGTCGCATCGATGTGACTTCTTTGAAGCTCTAGAACAATTAAGTATGAACGGATTCAGAAGTTTTCTCTCTAAAAAAAACCTTTTAGTGCAGGCTGGAGTGGCAGGCGCTTCGGGTTGTTTAGAAGGCTTCGCCATAACCGCGAGCGGTTCTATCTCTATGTAACACTCGGGAACGTCCGTCTGAAACGGATTGGCATGCAAAAATATTGTAGGACTAAATGATGGCATGCCTACCTCAATATTACTGAAGGACATGGATTCAGAATACCAAAATGGAAGTAGCCGACCGGAAATGGTTCCTCGCGAAGGAAGAAAAGAAAAAGAAAAATTTAGTCTGCGCGATCGGAGCTTATCTTATCGAACAGCCTCATTACCACTCGTCCGCGTCTTAACTGTACAGGGGTCTCTTTCTTACGTAAAATCGCACAAGTTCTCAGCTCAATGGACGCAGTAAACGCCGTGTTATCACCATAGCCCATTCGTTTCGTGGCTTAAAAGCAAGCGAAACTGCCTTCCGGAGGACAGCATTGTATGCGCTCAGTTCGCGTTCAAGCCTCTGCATCACACAACAACGGTTTCTGGTTTCTTAAAGCCTCTGGCAAGGTATTGTCAACGGAAACCGAGAGTTCCTGATTCGCTTTCCGCCTCTGATGTCATCGATTCCGTTTTTATCGAGGCAATTAAGGTGCTGATACCATAATTCCGGCACACATAGCAAAGTCATGTTTTCAGTTATTTCGCGAACGCGCATAGTACAAGGCTATCTGATCGCAGAAGAGCATGAGGCAGTCCACAACTTATCGTGCCATGCAGACTCAATGTAAAGTAACCGTTTCATAGAATTTTATTACCAACGATCCATAAAGTACCGAATAAAACAGAAATAAATAAAAAGTTGAGCTCCATAAATTCACAAGTATAGCAATAACAGCGTAACAAGAATGTGCTGATTCGAATGCCACGCAGGACTCCTTCAAACTGCTAGTCGCTCCGCAGGCGCTTCGTGGGCCTTGGCCGTCGTGCAACGCGTCGCCGTCCGCAACTGAAAATGTTTTGATTTGTTGATGCACGATGTTAACTAACCCAACTTAACGCAGGACTGTTGGCAGTTTTAGCAAACAAAGAGAAATTTTGGCCGTAATTCGCGACAGGACTTCGAGAACGGAATTGGCCCAGTGACTGTGAAGTGCCAGGGCACGAGTCGCGCACTGAATGATTCTAATACATTGTCAGGAGTGAAAGCTCCCGACGCCGCCAAACCCAGTAAAAGCTTACCCGTCAGAGTTCGTCCCAGAATGGCTCCGTTTCCCGCCGGTATGCGATCGCTGATGTTTGCGCAGGGCGTAACTGTCCCGGACCATTTTCCCGCACTCCTGACATTCCTTGCGACGTAACGGCTTCTCGCCAGTGTGCGTTCGCTTATGTCTGAGCAGGTCGCTATTGCACGGGAACGATTTGCCGCACTCCTGGCAATGCTGATTGCGCTTGCGCCTTTGCAGCGGCTTCTCGCCAGTGTGCGTCCGCTGCTGTTCGCGCAGATGGTAGTTGTCCCGGAACATCTTGGCACACTCCAGGCACTGATAATTGCGTTTACGCTGCTGGCGCGATTTCGGGACGGCAGTCGGCGTCGGCGCGAGTGCCATTTCTCGCTCTCCATCGTCGTCCGAGGGCGCATCAAACGAGAACGTGCCGGCTTCGTCAACTGGCTCGGCGTTGTCGTGCTCCGAAGGGGTACGGTTGTCGTCGGTCAGTGGCTCACCAGGCATGCTAACCGCACTTGGAGGCCTCTCGTCCTCAGCTGCTTCCTTCTCTTCCAGATGTTGCAGTAGGGCCCCGTACGAATACCCGATAGCCTGCAAAGAACGGCGACTTCATCAAACTTGTTAAATTTTCGGCGACATTTTCGCTGGTTTCTCAAACTACGGTCATTCTTGGTAAGAAATCTTTAGTCGTTGTCGCATTAAACTCGCACCATTTTGCCGGTTTTTAGTTTTTTACATGAATAAACGAAAATTAAAACCGCTCAAAGTACCCCTGGAAAAGACATTCTATGCGAATCGGGCACAAAGCCCAGCTGTCACTATTGTCACCCGTCCAGTTACCTGAGCCATTGCAGGCGAGCCTCCGTTCTTCGGATGAAGAAACATCATGGTCTCTTCGTACACGTTCTTCAAGTCGGCGATCGTTACGTCGTAAGGGACTCAAAGGACGTCAGCATGGTACTCGAATTCGGCATCGATAACGGCCATGGTTTCGCTGCTCGAGACAATTTGTTACAATATTGTCACGACTGGGAAATGGAAAACCTCGAGAAAGCTTCGACTTTTATAGCGTCGGACGTCCGCCTTGCCCGGGTCTTGCGGCGTCCCCAACGACTGAACCTTAATCGATCAAAGTCTTAAGCGAGTGCTCGTCGAACAAATTCCCGGGCTCAGTACTCGGGTTAGGTGGAGATTTGCCTAGTAACCACTGCGCTATGCGCTATGGCAGTTTAAGGTTGCCGTAAACATGCTTAAACTCTAAAGACGACAGCTCTTGAGTCGAAGTCATTCGATCAACAGAAATACAAAGATGAATCCTTATACACCGTAGCGGTGGTGCAGGTTCGTAAAGCTAGGTTGTCAAGTCGTGCTATATCGTATAGAGAAGATATGTTGTCCATGGCTTTCCAAAAAAGGGGCTTTCAAGCATCGAGAATCCGAAAATAGCGTCCACTTCAGGGTCTGCCTGCATGCGATATCGAGATCGCTTTGCATGCACCCCACCCAAAGCGGGTAAGAAGGACAAATCATCACTATAAACTAAAGCGCTGGTGGTGTGTGCCAAAAGTTTCGTCTTCGCATTGTGTCGTAGAACTTTTGGAGAGGGCTTCTGGGATAAGCTCATACGATAGCTGTTCCCTGAAACTTCTCAACCAAGTAACATGTGCGCTCGGTTATAGGAGACTTCTATGCTTCGGAAGTCTGCTTGGCATAATGCTTCGCACGTTCCTGCTTAGCATGTTCCTGCTTCGCATGCGCCTGCTCAGCATGATACTGCTTAGCACGCGCTTGCTACGCATGTTCCTTCTGTTCCTCCTGAGTAAACGGGCATGGGCGGTCAATATCTTGTAAGATCCCGGCTAGCGTCGCTGCGTGCGCGTAAGCGCACGCGAGAGGCTAGTTTACACTATGCCTTAGGCGTTTTCATAAACCGAAAATGGCGTTCGTTTGTGCATAAGGGTCATGGGCGCTCCGAGCAAGGGTCCTGCTGGTTACAGTCTTTGGCGGTCCCGATATTGCATTAGGCCTAATAGTGGGCAAGAACGAGATGTTCCGTCAAATCGCTTCCTAGAGGTTTCTTCCATGCATAGAGTATTCCAAAATTTTTGCATTAGGTGTTGCGAGGGAGGCATCGTACATACTTCCAAGTTATGGCAACTTTTCATAAGCTACTTTATGGAACGTTTGGCGCAAAACAGCTAGTCCATGCCGCTCCGTCGGATGCTTCAAGGTCGTTTTCCCGTGTCGGAAAGGGGTCGTGACGTCACAGAAAACTTGCTAGCGCGGATCGTCATCGAGGGACGGGCCACGCAAAACTACATTAAAATCTTTTAGTTCACGGGCCGTGCGAATCTTCACGACACTTTATCGGAACAAAAAAATTCATGAAATTTATACAATACCGCGTTACAGTGTGCTATGGGTACATACAGGGACAAGCACCAAGAATACAGAAGTGAGGGGAACTCTGATGCCGTCAGTCTGTTGTGCGTCACGCTTGGATTTCTCGGCCCGAAGGCTTCATCACAATGTTGTCCGACTGAAATGACACTTTTAAAGGGCAGCAAAAAGCATATTAAGCACGGACAAACTGAATAATAAGGATAGGTATTGAGATAACTTGATGCCCTTAAAATCATTCTTCATGCCTTGTCCCTATATAGCATGGCGTCGTCCTTACCCGGAAGTCCTCGCTCGTTTCGCCGTCCCTCTTCTGTCGTTCGGTCTCTGAGTCCCGCTTGACGACACGTTCGTAGTGAGGCCACTCCACGGTACCGCGGTTCACAACACTTTCGTTGGCGCCCATTTTCAGCTGTATGAAGCTTGATGAAGCACGAATCTGAACCGAGAACGTTCTGTGCAAAATGGTAAGCATCTCAATGCACTGCCGCAGATAGGAAAGAGAGTGGACTGGGAGCTAGTAAACACCGGGCCGCATAAGTGCACGTAAACAAGCACGTGCGCGCACAAGACCAACAACGCAAGAAGCCAAGGGAACAGTGGTCTTCATGTGTACTTTGAGTAGTTACGGACTGAGGTTAGTGCTAACAGAACGCACACTAAAGAGCCGAGTAAATAGAGTTGTACAAAATCAGCCAGAAGAAATAACCCTATTGCAAGAACATATGGAGGTGCGTTTAAATCTGCCTATTTGATTGGAAGTTTCGTCACTTTTTTGGTTTCTCAAGGAAGTTAGATTGAAAGCAGTACGAACCCTTTAGTGAATGTGCTTACCAAAAGTCTCTTTGTACGAACGCTGGAAGCTGGGTAACAGAGCCTGCTCTTCAGATAACTTACTAAGGATTCAAAGCGCACACCCTAGGTTATCCTTTGCTTTAATCAGTAAGAATGTCATTTGAAGAGGATCTAAATTTGTAAAAAATATGTAAGCAACGAATGCGTCCGACATAGCATTTCAATGAGCCTCCGACTGCTTCCGCGTCGTCTTTATAAGTCGGTCGTGGCCGCCTCTTCCCTGGAGGGTCGCTTGACTGCGGAGCAAGCTAGCTGTTGACATGTGTGTTTCGAAAAAGCACGTCTGCCGCCGTGCGGATAAGCGACGCGCGTAGACCACTCCGTCCAAAGTGCACGTGCCGTCGGATAGAAAGTGTGAGAGGCGGTTGGAAACCCTGACGAGGGATTCCCTTTCGGTTTCTCTGTCTCGTTGAGTGAGAGATCACCTCACACTCTCAAACTGGGATCACTTGTTGCTTCAAGTGAGGGATCCGTAAGGCATCGTCGCGAGAGAGAGAACAACCGGCCACGTATGCGCCCTCAGCGAAAGGCCATAGTCCGCTCATGTGGGAGGCAAACTGACAAGCAGAAGGTCACTTTATTGCCGACAGAGCAAGTGCCCCTTCAAAGCCTACGCATGGTTAATTTTGCTTTGGACAGCTGATCTTACGACAACAACGACTTTCGTCAGGTGCGAGAACCTTCGGCAGGAAGTTAGGTTTGTCTAAGATCGCACAATCCTAGGGATTCCACGAAAGACCGCTTACATGAGCGGATCGACACAAGAAAAGTCAGCCGTGAGAGAACACTGTTTCGCCCTACTCTGGTCTCTCTGTTCAAAATGCATTTAGAACAGAACTAAACGTTCGAGATAGTCCCAGCTTTGCTCTAATGACAAAGAACTTGCTCTGTTTGAAAATAATGATCTACGAAAGCCTGTCAGGTCTTTTCGATCACTTTACCCATGCCTTGCGTCAATCGGGGATAATGTGTTTATCAAATTGTTTCCTAAAACATACGCGGAACTGGCCAAAATTATCATTAGATGTAGTCTAGACTAAATATGGTACTGGTCTTTCGGTCGGCGGAAGATTCCAGCTGACGCGCACACTATTCTTCGGAATGCTTGCGAGGATGACACCATCGCTCGTGTACGCGTAAGTTGCTGCTGTTCTGGAAGCGTTTGTCGCAACGACCGCATTCGTAAGCCGTTTCGCCGGTGTGCCGGCGAACGTGAGTCTTCAGCGCGCAGGCCTGCGTGAACGTTCAGGCCACAGGCGTCGCAGCGGTAAGGGCGTTCGCCGGTGTGTACGCGAAGATGGGTACTTAGCGCCGACGATTGTTTGAAGCTTTTCTCGCATTGGTCGCAAGTGAATGGACGCTCTCCGGTATGCACCCGCACGTGGACGCGTAGGGACTTTGCAAGTCGGAAGCTCTTTCCGCAGTGTTCGCACTGAAGCGCCTTCTCCTGCGAATGACGGGTGCGGTGACCGATCAACGCTTCCTTGTATTTGAATCGAGCATCGCAGACGTCACATCGAAACGCCTTGATCGACGAATGCACTCTCATATGCCAGCCTCGCTGGTTTTGTTGGATGAAGCGTTTACCACAAACGTCGCAGCCGTATCGCTTGTTTTCGGTGTGAATACGGACATGCGCCTGTAAAGCGAGAGAACAGAGGACACAGCCGGTCGACCTACCAAAAATTCTATCGGTACTTTTTAGTACTGAGGGACCACCTCGTTGTAGTGCTTCTACATATCTGTCCTTATTTTCGGTGGCCTTAAATATGATTCTCGGATACGCAATATTTTGTTCAGTGATAAATGGAGGGTGCCCAAGCTGTTCGCCGAAAAGAAAATTGCTCGCTAAAAATATTCCTTTGCTGAAAACTATATTTTAGTTTTGAATTTTGAAGAAATTTTTTGAGGTAATGACAAAGTGGTAGATGGTAATGGTTATGGCAACAACTTTTGTCGAGCTATTTGGTAACTACTAGACAGAAAGAGTGGTAAGGGCGTGTCCCAGCGGTTTTCACTCTTCTCCATGTGCGCTTTACCGTTCTAGTAACCACATAACTGACCTTCATACTTTGGGAAGTCTTCGAAGCGTAGTCGCACTGAGAGCCTTCGGTCACCATGAGTAGGCACATGGACCGCCAACCAATCCTTCCTTGGGAAGCACTTTCCACAGGCGTCGCACTTGTAAGGCTTCTCTCCCGAATGCCGAAGAAGATGTCGTTTCAATGATCCACCTTGTACGAAGGTCTGACCGCAGTGTTCGCAAAAATAGGGTCACTCTAATGTGTGAATGCGCTTGTGCACGGTAAGCTCACGCTGCTGCCGGAAGGCCTTTGAGCAGTAGTCGTACTTGTACGGCCGTTCGGCAGTATGGATCCGTTCGTGAACTCGCAGATGGATGATCAGCGAGAACGTCGCTAAGCATTGGGTGCAGGAATAAGGCATCGGTTTGTGCCGCTTACCAGCACGCATCATTGAGACTTTAGCACTGCAAACGTTCAGTTTTAGCATTTCACTTAACGGCATTAATCGTTTGAACGACTGCATAAAGATCTCTTAATCAGCCGTAATTAGCCAATGCAGACAGAACTAGACCCGATGTACACAAAGAAGTTACTATAAAAGCTTTTTGGTCAGCTTCAGTGTAATGAAGCACAACGACATCAGATGTCAAGTAAAAACCGGCTCACCACCTGCTTCGGGTGAAGCCAAACTGGTTAAAATCCAGCTTGCTTCGCAGGTTACTGCACTGAAGGTGTTGCCAAAGGGACCGTTCATGGTGTCACTCAGGTGGGTATCTTATCTTTTGGGATGCAGAACGACCCGGCATCTCCGAACGAGAAGAACCCCTACCCGTTCGAACCAAAGGCTAATCTCTTGCCGTGACCACTAGCTGGCTTGATGGATGTTTGAGACTCGTCCAGGTACAAAACGTTTGAATGTTTGATCCTCATTTATCAGACGGTGTGCAAAAATTGTAATAAAATCCTACAGGCTAAAATTCATTTGGCTTTCTCTTTACGGGCCAACCATCAGACTACGGGCTAGGGCCAACCCTGAGCAAGAACCGGCCCGCGGAGCCTGCCATAGTCCCAGCCAGAGCGGCTTTTTCGGCTTGTTTGGCAATAAATCGTAATAACCTCGATCCGAGAAAAAAACTGGGCCCTGTTGAGGGTTGACTCGGGCCGGAGACTACCCAAATACCCTTGCCTAAATACTAAAAGTCAAAGTAAATTGTGTTACACTGACTTCCAAAGAAACCGCAGGTAAGGGATCTTTTGGTCATTTTCGACCTTCAGCAATTAGCCCCTACCAGAACTCGCTTATGTTAATTGTTTGTTAACGCCGTCAAACATTGGCTAAACGCTCGGATGACCGGTGAGGAGCTTCAACAGCCTAACTGCCTTGAGTGCGTGTACTTCGTCCTTCACTGACTCGCTTCGCTGCACTTTTTGCCGGCCAAACAGTTCGGACATAAACGCTACGTATGGCAAACTGTTTTGATGACAAATTGTTTGTTTAGAGGCTGACCCGCATTTCGAAACGGTCCCTCATGCACTGCAGAGTTTTCTGCGCTTTGTTCCCGCGCCGTGCGTTCTTTGGTGTCCTCTCCGTGACTGCCGGGCGGCTGGCGTCATCAGCGCGCCCATGGCCGGCCTTCTCCTTCTCAACACGG
Source organism: Aphelenchus avenae (assembly GCA_020875895.1). Classification (NCBI taxonomy): domain Eukaryota; kingdom Metazoa; phylum Nematoda; class Chromadorea; order Rhabditida; family Aphelenchidae; genus Aphelenchus; species Aphelenchus avenae. The sequence goes on along the minus strand of JNEY01000522.1, from coordinate 24,386 downwards.
CCCTCGTTCCGCTGGAGAAATTGCTCCCTCTAGTTTGTGCTCGAGTTTGTGCGTGACAGCCGCCACGCGAAGGGCAAACATTGGAAGCTTGCGGGCCGTGGGTCGTGCGCCACCGATGCGAGAACCCTTTGATAAACGCTCACGTGTCGGTCGCATTGCTTTCCCGCTGCAGACGCTATCGAGCTTTCGGCTCGTTTTGGTGTTGTAGGTTAAATTTCCACAAGCGGGTGTCATCGTTAAATCGTCTTATGGTGCATGACATTCTTGGGCGTTAGCCAGAGCTTAGTGGCTGTGTTTGTCGTTAGCAAGAACATGGCAAAACGCAGTTTCCTCTACCTTTGTGGCGCTAAGATAACTGTTCGTTCTACCCGGCGATGCGGAAGAAATATCTAATCAATGCTTACTAAGAAATATCCGAAATTGGTCGACCCTAACGAATAACAGGTTCGATCTTTTCAGTGTCAGGTACACGTTGTATGAGTGGTTGATCTTATCTTTGTTTTTGCTACCGGCAATGATTTTGACCTTTTGTGCGCGACGATGAATCGCCTTTCATATGAGCCACTTTCGCGCATGAACCATGATTGTTTCTTAGCCATGGGCTGCTTCCTGCATAGTCCGAACAAATGGCGACCATGTAAATACCTCAGTCACTTCGTGCAAACGCTACTGAACATGTCTGTCCTGCTTGCGTTGCTTGCTGCATAGCTGGGATTTCCCAAAACTTCGGTTTTCGGCCGAACCTGAATTACCGACGATTAAATCAGAATTTCCGAAGCCGACGTTCGTTCCAGCATTGTCTTGTTGCCATCGCTAAACCGTAGGAGAGCACCACGGCACGGCAAAATGCTAGTTGCATTGCGTTTGTCTGTACTAGCTGCTGGGCTGCGCTTCGCGCAGCCGGCGCCGCTATCGGGGATTACCTGTACCAAGCAAATACGCTTGTTGTGAGCTGGCTATCGGGGGTTACCCGTACCAAGCGTGTTCTTAGCACACATTGTTTCAAGTAGCCCGTTTTCGAACCTTACCTTCCAACACCGTCCAAACACGTTTAGGTACCTTCCAACCAACAAATGCAATAGAGGGATCGCTATCACATGTAAGTTGCCCCCCCCCCTCTCCATCAGCCTTGGAATAATTTTACTTTCGGAATTGTCGTACCCGCAACCCATATGCAAATCTACCTCGTGCCAACCGTATATATACCCGTGTTTCCTGTATGCTATGCCCAGTCCCGAGAGTGGATGGTACCAATAAAGACTCTGACTCTGCTCTCTCTTGTGTCCCCTTCACCTTAGGCCACCTGTAGGATATAACACCTAGGACCGAGAATCAGTTGAAGTGTTGCCTTATTGACCGCCATGGGAAGCATTATCTAACGGGCCCGCTATCGCATGTAAGCATGGAACCCCCCTAACCCACCTCCAAAATACCCCTTACAAAAATGAACGATATTTTCGGATTCTCGATGCAGGAAATCCCCCTAGGGCCGCAAACCAGTTGAAGCGTTTTCTTTTTGTCCGCCTGGGAAGCATGCTATAGCGGGCCCGCTATGGCATGTAAGCAGGAACCAGGAGTTGAAACTTTGGTCGATCATAACTTTTTTCTAGCCAACCGATTCGCCTGGAATTTTGCACTTTTACGTAACCTTAGAAGCCCTATCGAATGATGCCAAACTTGGTGCGCTAGCAAAAACTTTTTGTCGCCGCACATACTACAGCGCTTTAGTGTATAAGGATTTGCCAGACGTACGTAAGGGTCTGTCCAGAAATTATGTTAACATAACTAAGCCGATTTTTGACCCCCCCCCCCCTCCCCCGTTGTTAACACTGTGTAGTGTTAATTTTATAACGGTTGTTAACAACCGGCTGACCCCCCCCCCCCTCTAATTACGTAGTTATCCCCGGCGTTTCCCTTTCCCGCTCGACAAGTGGTCATATTCTTGTAGCGAGCAGAATCGGTCAGAAGCCGCTTAGCATATGTTTCCATGGTTTCTGCACGCCGCCATTTTCGGAATGTGCCGCCGAAGAGGACAATGCCGTAGGCAACGCCGCAATTGGTTTTCTCGCGACGCTTTTGGTCATTAGCCTTCGATTCGTTGTGCAGTGATATGTGGCCAAAGTACTAACATACTAACTAACATCCACTAGTTGCCGTTCGCGAGGAGTTGAGAGCTAGTATGCTCGTATACATTAGGCTGGAGCATTCACTCTCACGTGTACTCGGATTTGTGAACGGTAAATGAACATCATATACGTAGCAAGCTTGCAAACATGTGTTGTACGGGTCGTAGCGTCGCCCTCGCAGTCCTTTCTAGTAAGATTCGTCTTTGCTAATGGAGACGGCGAAGCGTAGTTCGCCGTCGTTGTTCAGTGACCGTGGTTTGAGCAGCACTTTGCGGCGTGCTGTCTGCCGCGAGGGCCCTATGCTGCCTCTCCGTACCGATTCATCCATTAACAGTGCCGCACTTCACCGGTGCTCAAAAGTCCGTGCCCACCCCCAGTATTTTGAAAATTTGTCATTTCTACTCACTTGCAGCACATGAAAGCGAACATACTATGGATTTTATGTATCTTACTAGGCCCCAAACTAGAAGGCTTAGTAAGAACTGGGATGGTCGCTCAACGTACAAGAGACTGTGGTCGGACCTCCTGGCCCAAGGGTACAAAACTAAGGGGTCCGACCGCCTTGGACCATCCATGGCGGACCCTTTAGGTCAAGACAACGCTTCAGCACTTTGCGTACTGAAAGCTACCACGATATGCTACGTTATCGCCAAGAAGACGACTGTCTTTACGCATTAAGCAAAAAATTAAATACCTCGACATGGAAATTTACTAATTTCAGTGGAAAAGGAGGTCCATGGCGGGGTTCGGCCGTGTGGCTCGGCGGAGACTGGATACACGGACTTCGTTTCTGGCCTGTTTTGAGGCTTAATATAAGGTGTTTAAGCAGGCTTAAAACAATCCGGTTAGGTCAGCGTTCGCCGGCTCTAACGGCTGGTCAAAGGGGGTCGGGTCCCCTATTTTGGTACCCCCTGCATGGTGGGTTCGATGCCCCATCTTTCACCACGATTTCATCCAACCCGACTCTTAATGTACCTTTTAATAAGGAGCCTAGTAAGGCACATAAAAGCCACAATATGTTTGTTTGCATGTGCCATGGGTGAGCAGATATGACGAATTTTCAAAATTCTGGGAGTGGGCGCGGACTTTTGAGCAGCAGTGTTGTCGCCATAAGGTTCTCCGGCTGATGAGCAGTTTTGTTTACCGGTTGCCGACTGTGCCGTAGTGGTCAAGGTGCTTTAGTTTGTGCGTCGTGGTAACAACTGGACAATCGACTTGCTGACCTGCACGTACGCATTGCACGTAGGCAGGCACCCTCTGCGCGGCCATTTAAAGGCTCTACTGATAGTTCCTGATCGTCTGCAGAATGTGTGGACAGGTCCTGGTTAAATGCGGTCATCAAGTTTTATTGAGTCTGCTTTGACGCGAACTTCTACCGTATCTAGGCGACTCCACGACGGATTCGGGCTTCGGTGTCTTACGTCCGGAGATTGTGGTTTAGCCCGTCGTGACCTTAATTCTTCTGTCGGAACCACCGTATCCGTTCATCTCACTAGGTGGGCTCGTCGAATTGCAACGGCCTTCGTGTTTGCAGATCCATTCTTCCACCTATTTCGCATTAGTTGTTGACGTAGTATGTAGTCCTTTGAACAATGTACCTTCTTGCGGAAAATGTAGAATGCCCTGTTTACTACCTAGCCATTTTTTCTTCTTCTTCGCATTTTTTATGACGGAGCCCTTCCTGCAATTTTCTAGCTGCCGCGGTGTCGGATGTAAAATTCTCATAATTTCCGCAGACCCTACATAGCGACTTTGAATTACATTTTAGATTTTTGGGGTTTCAATTGATCGGCTTTAACAATATAACATTATGCGTGTGTGCGCGCACCTCTCTTTGATTGCCACTACACTTTTGTGTACGTGCAGATCCGTGTGTAGCCCACTTCTTCGCGGTCACCGCCTTGCCGCAGGCGATTGGGGGAGCCCTTGACCATTTCGCCGTTATTCGAAAATGCACGTATACAACGCGCTTACTGCGCGACCTTAAAAGAGCGCGGATCAAGGGTACAAGAGCTCACCGCGCATCGCTGCGGTTAACACGCGGTTGCAAGCGGGGAATGCCCTTTTTCTCACTTCAAGCTGACGCGAACTACTCCTAAGATGCGGCGGAGGGTACAAGAGTTCACGTTGGTCGTCCAAACGATCGGTCAGTTCGCATGTGACTCCAATTAGCGCACGCATACGTGTTGGGATGCCCGGAGATTTACCGAATTCAACCTTTAAAAGCCCTGCACTCTCTTCATCCAGTCAGTTTTCTGGTCTTTTGAGAGGTGCGCATGCGTTCCGCGTAGCAACCTTTGCGGCACAGGCAGGCTCCACTCACCGCTTTGAAAGCAAAAAGGACCATCTGGGGATGAGTCGAAGAGCACGGCTTTATGCCGATGTTCCCCTTCCGTACTCCACAATTTCCTCTATGCGAAGGAAAGATACAATTAGCCGGTTCCCAAATCCTCGTGCGTCTTTTTGGAATCCATTGAGTAAATTTCTTGTTCTCAAGACGCTAATATTCTCGGAGTCTATTACGACAGCTTGTTGATCTCAAGACTGCACGCCCATCGCGTTCGCTACGCCTGCTCGCTTTGGTACACGGCTACACCGTGCGGTGCACCTAGTCCGTCGACCGGCAGTTGCGCGTCATGAACTTCAGCCTTCTAGCGCGCGATACTGCTCAGAAAGTGGCGGAAGCACATTGGACGCACACTGCTCGATCACCATGTTTCTAGCAACCTTGATTTTGGTACGTGTTCAGAGCATATTCGGGTCATGACTACACCTAGCAGAACATGTTCTTTACTTAAAAGTGACGATGTAGCCGTATGATCCTGGGTGCATCATACCGAGTGAGGTGCTTACGACCTCTGCAATAGAGGAGCTTAATGATTCAAATGACGTTTCGGACTTTCCGGAGCAGGCCTAGTCCCATAATGTGGTACCAGCATGGGCCTTCGTTCAGAGCTGCAAGAATGGCTCGGGAACCCTCAGTCATGGGTCTTATCCGTTCTCTGAGGATGCACACTTCATCCTTCTTTTCTGAGCCCCTAAGGCATCGTTGCCCCTGGCGTGGCAAACTCGTTTGCATAAAATGCACGATGAATAGTCATGAAAACCACTGACCATGCGCCAGCGACCTTGATCCGCGTGCGATCTCAGGTCGCTTTCGGGCCGTCCTTACAGACGTCCGTCCAAACCACCTTCGCGTTCCTCCGTCCCATTAATCACACGTCATTCTTTCCGCAGCCCTCTTGCGGGAAACAATCGACGCGCGCGTGAAGTCATCGTTTTGAGCGGCGGAACTTTTGGCTTTGCACGTTCACTTCTCCGCTTCCTTACCCTGGAAGAGGGCCCGTCCCCGACCGGGGCTGCTAAGCGCGCAATTTTGCCCGGGCGGGCCGGCGGCTGGTGATCAAAGGTTCCAGAGTGCATGTGTCACTGCGCTGTCCCATCGCCGCCGCTGCTCTCGAGAGTGCAGGCAGCGACGGCGGCCCGGCGATCGCCTCATGAGAGCGTCGGGAGTGTTAGTCGGTTGCCGCTCCGCTGCGCCGCCGCCGCCGTGATTCCCGACGGACGGGCTGCGGTTGATCGATATTAGTTTTCGTGTGTTTCGCTTTCTCGCTAAATGACAAACGACTTCGGTGCGCCATACTTTGCTGGTTTTGCATTGCGGCGCTGCGGATCAAAGCCACACTTTGTTCGCGATGGAAGTCATGCGTGTTTTTCGATACCGGAAGAGTTGTGGCAGTCCGTACCGCTTAACTTAATCCGATTTTGGCAGGTTGATAAAGATGATTTTGAAAGTTTGCTGGTATGTTCTTTCTAGAGAATCTAGTGTTCCCTTTGCGCCTCAAATTTGGCGGGCCGGGTGCACAAACTCAATAGAAAGGGTCACTGTCCGGAAGGTTAACTATGACTAGGATCAAGTGTGTATGACTGAAACTTCCTAGCACGTAGGAGGCTTTGACTATGTCCTCAGGGCCTATGGCATAGCATACTTGACGCCGAAGCGGCCCAGAACTTAAACATTCTGACAGCACTTTCATACATTGGCCCTCCGGTGTAAATGGTGGTTTATACCTTACATTAGGTTCACTGGAATCTGTCCGCAGTGTGATTTACACCTTGACCCGAAAACTGGAGTCAGCAATTTTAAGCGCACTTGTCGGCTATTTAAAAATACTGTTAAAACTCCTCCCGCACTTTAAGAGATCTCTGATGCGTCTTTCGCCGGAAAGTGTAGTCCTGTCTGGTCGCGAGTACTCTGATGCCACCCGCGATTCGCTATGTCTGACGAGAATAACGCACTGAGAGAAATCCCCGCGCTTCTCCCCATGGTCACTATTTTCACGTGAATGACACACTGTGCGCGACGACTTTAATTAGCAGGCTTTGCGCGTGTTTTTGGGGTTTCGGTCAGGACGTCGCCTTTCAGCCCTGGGCTAGCTTATCCACCTACGCTTCCTGTGCTGAGCCCATGTTTGCGTAGCTGGACCAAGTGTCCGTGAAGGCAGTAGCAAGAGATCGATTCCGGCGGCGCTATAACAGTTAACTGAAAACGCTACGCGAATGTTTGTGCAATTCTCTTTTGAACTGGACGTACCAGGCACACAGTGTTGCTGGAAATGGAAATGGAAATTGTGGAAATGGAAATGCTACAAAAATTGCTAGTGGGAAATGGAAATGGAAATTTCGGCAAAATGCGGTAGTGGGAAATGAATGGAAATGGAAATTTCAAAAACCGAATATTCATTCATTTCCAACATGTTTAATTTCCCTTAATTTTCGTCGCCGTCATGCTGAGTTGAGCGGCCCTACCGGTAGCGACTGTTGCTTTGGCACGTAGCTGTCAGCAGAATGATGCTGATTCTGAAAAGTTTTACTGAATCGACATTTACTGAATCGACATTTACTGAACTGACATGTAGCCAAGTTCTACCACGCCATCGAATACGAGGACGTTGAGTCTCGAGACACGGCGCGTACGACGCAGTCCCAGCCAAAGACAAAGAGCACGGCTCCGGAACAAGAGTTCCCGTGGACGCCAGGCGTCTGAGCTCGCAGGACAGGACTGCGGGACACGGAAGCGGATCGCTTACGGAGGCAAAGGAGTACATCAACGCTGTGCTCTACCAAGACTTCCACGCTACGGAACCACTCGAAAGGTGGCGTTCAGAAGGTTCGGCGAAGTACCCGAAAGTGCACCCGGTGGCTCTTAAATACCTCGCTGCGCCTGCAACTTCGGCCTCAACTGAACGATGCTTCAGCCACGCCGGTTTGGCTGTTGTCGGGAAGAAGAACCGCACTCAGGAGAGTCTCATGGATGACAAGCTGATGTACCACCTCAACGAAAACAACTCTCGCTAGCTGCTTTGTGTGTTTGACACTGTGTTTAATTGTCGGAACGTCATTTAGCCCATTAAATCGGTTCAGTAGGAAATGAATGGTGGAAATTGTGGAAATGGAAATGGTACCAAAAATGGCTAGTGGGAAATGGAAATGGAAATTCAGGAAAAAGAATTTTCGGAAATGGAAATGGAAATGACGGAAGCAAGTGGAAATTCAGCAACACTGCAGGCACAAGCAGGACAAGTTGTGGAGTTTAAACCATCATAGAGCTGCAAAAAACGTTCGGGTAAGGAGGTATTCACTCATAATTTTGGCAAACAAATCCGCTTTTCGGCTTGTCCGCCTGACTAAAACTAGTAGTTGTTCAGTAGGTTAATACCGGCAATGGCGGTATCCCGGGCCTCGAAGTAGCGTTCTTGAACAAAGGCATTTTACGTGGTTCAGCGAGTTTTTCTATTTTATTTACCTTTTCCCTGTTGGCATTATTTGTTCGTCGCTACATGCGCGTTTTTTCGGCCTTTATGGTCCTAATACGACATGCTCGGCTAGTGTATGATTTTAGGTAAACCTGAGATGGCCGACATAATCTCCACCCGGCTCGACTCGACGGGCTCCGAGGGCATTCCCTCCGTGCCGTCCGAGAAGCACTACTGTTCCGTATGCGGCGACGACAGCGACGGACTTCACTTCGGGCAGTACACGTGTCGCGCGTGCGCCGCCTTCTTCCGACGGACGGTCTCGCTGAAGCTGCAGTACACGTGCAAGCACGACAACAACTGCGATATCGAGAAGTGTAAGTCGACTGGCTGACGAAATGGCGCGAGAAACGCCGTGCTTTCCAAATTAGGACCTAATTCGAAGGTGAAAAATAAACTGAAGCGAATCCGAATTACGAAAAATCCCCGAATTTAGGAAGCTTAGAATCCAGTCCGAAATTTTTTCGCTACTTTTTTTCGCTATTTTTTTCGTCGTATGTGCTATTTTATCGTTAATTGTGCTCACTTTTAGCCGCGAGGAACATGTGCCGCGCGTGCCGCTTCGAGAAGTGCCTGCAAGTCGGCATGCTTACCTCGGGTACGTCGGCCTGATTAATCTGCAAGAGTTGCGGCGTTCTCGGTCTTTGCTTTCACCGGAAATGCACCTGCGTAACTCTTGTATTTTTCACGTTTCTGCTCCAAACTCCCGAGCAACACACCTCTTATCGGTCTCTCTTGCGTCAAAAGCTGAGCTGGCAGCCGAAAAGCGATAACGTCACGAGACTCCTTTGAGGGCCAAAAGTGCATGGTATTTTGCAACGTTTGTTGCAACGCAATTCAGGAGAGTAAAATGTTTGCAGAAGGAAAAGGAAATTGACATTGCAACATACTTATGCCTTGTGAACGGAAGCGTAATTGAGGTACTCCGGTCATGTACGTATTGCAATTCAGAGGCTTTTTCTTGGTTAAATTGCCCTTTGGATGTCTGCAAACTCTTCTTGTAGCTTTGGATGTCTGCAAACTCTTCTTGTAGCCGTAAATTTTTAGCCGTGGGATGTTAATACGCAGTGCAGGTAGCTAAGCCCCATACACCTAGGCAGTCGTTTGGAATACCGAAGCACTGGAAGGCTCTACCAAATGCGACTCATAACATAGAGGAATCTAAGCCCTTTTGTGGCTTTAGGCCAGTTTCGGCCAAAAACAAATGCTTGGCTTATTGTAAAGGTCTTTTCATTCGAGGCTTTCCCATCTTTCCGTCCTCTAAACATGTACAATTCGACTTTTAGTGGTCTTTTGAGGAAACACGAAGGGGGATGACTCACTTTCACAATCACTTCCTTTTAGCCGTTCAACACGCTCGGGACGGACTCGGAAAGCGCAAGGACGCGAAGGACAAGCCGTCGCCCGAGGGTTCCGACACGCCTGACGTGAAGATACCCAAATCCGTCGGAGACTCAAACGGTTCCCCACCACACCTTCTCAACGGCCACGGAACGCTCGCCACCGCGCTCGGCATCCCCACGACCGCCGGCACGCCGCTGAACGCATTCTACACGACGCTACCGCAGCCCACAACGGCCTCCTACACGACGTTAACGACGGCGTCGGCGGTGGATGGCGCGACTATTCTCCACATCGGAATGCCGAACGGAGCCGACAACGGCTACGACATGCACCGAAACGGCTCAACGGTCCCCTACATGGTGAGTAGTTTGGTGGGTTGCTTCAGGTGACGCTCGGAAGAACAATGCTAGCGCTAAGATCTGCCAACGGCGTAGGTTACACGCTGTTTTGGGCACGGCTAAAAATCAGAACTTTAGTTTTTGTCAGGTCAGTTCCGCGCGCATATTTTCGGTCATGGGGCACGATAGTTTAGTCGTTTTATAGCGTCTTCGTCACGCTTAGGCCTAGGGTTTATTTTTAGACTAGGGCTTATTGCTTAGGCCTATGGCCTGGCTTAGGCATATGGCGAGACCGAAGCTAGCGTGGCTGGAATATTCGAAGGATATCGAAACTATCCTGACCCACATCGTAGGACAATCTGGGCCTCCTGGAACCTGGGAATCTCACCCACAGTGTTTTAGCAACTCGGACACGAGAGCGCCTTCACAGCGCTCCGGGACCCGGAGATGAAGTACCTGTCGAAGATGCTCGAGGGCTACCACCACTTCTTGTCGCTGAGAAAGGCCAGCTATACGCTCATCGAGGAGTGTCCGATGTTCAAGAACAGGAGTGCACATGTAAGACCTGTTTGTGCTTGTTGCTTGCGACGATCTACCGTGTGGTTCTTAGGAAATACCTCAAAGCAACTTCGGTACCTCGAAGAAGATCTGCAAGATCGAAGCGAGTCTGATCATGGACACCGTCGAAAAGTTCTTCATTCCATTCGGCTCGCTTCCGCCAGAGGAAAAGGTGCGTTCTAGACACTTTCCTACGGCTGGCGAATAGATATCCACGACGATGTAAGGGCTAAATGCTCTCTTTCGAGACCAGGGTTCCACGCTTGTCAAAAGTTCAGCTTCAGTCCATGTTTCCACAAACTAAGCTTTAGCCGGGGCACCAAAATCTTCTAGGCCGAAGACGCAGTTTGGATAGAAGCCGAAGCCCTGATCGTAGCTTGAACACTCAGCCTAGGATAACCTATGCTGCTGTTCCACTAACTGTATGATTTAGAACCGGGTCTTCGAGGGCTTCTACTGCATCTTCTCCAACGCCGAGCGCGCATTCCGCACCCACCAGACTTTCCCCGCTGGCGACGATCGCCTATTGATGCCCGACGGCGGCTACATTCGTCTATCCGAGCTGCAGAAGTTCTACGGTCCGTCTAGCCTCGTCAAGCTTGGTTGTTTACGAGACTGTTTCAGAGAACAACAGTCTAATCCGAGGCGATCCTGCTCAGGTGGCGAGGATCTTTGAGTCCGCCATGAGCTACATCGTCAGCGTCGTGGTGGCCCACATGCGCTCCGTCGACCTCACCGAAGTGGAGCTAATGGCACTCGCCGGAATGTTCCTTTGGAAGGACAGTAAGTACTTTCACTCCAACATTTCGGCTTAACGGGACGTCAAAGTACCGCTACGCCGAAATTTAGAAGCAGACGTTTCCGAGGACACGGCGGCGACCATTCGCCGCACGCGCGACAACATACTCGTCGACCTGCACAACTACTATCGCACCAGTGGCTACGCGGAGCACGAGGTGACCATCAAGACGGCGAACCTCTTCCTGCTCATCCCGAAGCTGGAGGTGAGACGTCGTCCCGGTTTCATCGTGTAGACGGCTGCTACCTGTATTCTCGTAAATTTGTATCGGGTTCCAGTGGCAAATGCCTAGGCATAAAATTTCGCATGGAATTTAAGTATGCACGTGTGTAGGATGAAATCAAGGCAAATCTCGGGACAGCATGGAAACTTAAAGTTTAATTTGTTAAGTTGGTTTTAGAACACAACGTATCTCTTTTTAGTAAATTTTACCAACTGGCGAAACCTTTTTTGAAAATGTCTTTTTGACAGCGTTGACCAACCAAACGCATTTTTCGTTGTCCTGTGTGCGTCCTTGCAGTCTCACACGTCGCGTCTGGTGGTTGTCCGCTTCTAACCGTGCTTTCTCTTGCCCTCGACCCCTTCCTTTCCGTCCGAATTAATGCGGCGAAGCATTGGATGACCTGTTTCAGCACTGCCTGCGCTTGCTTCGCGAGAACTTCGAGGTCTGCGAGATCTTCAACATGACCGCGCTGGACAAGGCCTCCGGCTGCGTGAACAAGTGTACCTAGTTAGACCACGCTCAATATCGCCTTTTATCTTCTTCTTAAGTGAGTTCCTCCTTCGCTTATTTAAGTCTGTGTCGCACTAACACAAGCTGTACTGCACACTAACGCGTCAAGAGGCCTATGCCGCATTTAGCCTAGCCCTAACCATTTGCTTAGGGAGCCAGGGTGCGACTTTTGCTTCCATTAGATCGCAAAAAGCCTTCGAAATATCAGACAAATCGCTTTTTGGAAGCGCTGTATCCCTAACTACAAATTCAGTAAAACATTTACCTATCCATGAAGGGCGATCCCTTCAAGTTTCATATTCCCATCGTTGGACGCTATAACAGGTTGCTAAAATGACAGTGGATTGAGTAAGTAACCTTAGTTTGTGCCTTACTCAGTCGTCATTCTCGGAAATCTAAAGATTTTGTTTAAACCCAACAGCCTTTTTGCGTCGTAAAGGCCCGTAAATTAGGTTGAAGCTGTAGCCTAAGAAAAAGAGCACATTTTCATAATGATGACCCCCTTCACTCTCTTCGCACTTTTCAGCAAACCTCCGCGATGATGAAGGAGAACTTCGAGCTAGCCGCCTTCTTCAACCTGATGGACGCCGCCCAATTGCCTTGTGCCGTCCCACAGCAGTTCAGTGAAAACGTGAAAATCTGTGATTAACATTCTGTGCACCTTGTACTTCCTTGTGTGATGCTGTCTGCTGAAAACATTTACCCTCATTTGTGTTTTTTTTGTTGTAGGTCCAGTACGTTTTGCTCTTGCAAGAAATAAATCGTATTTTACCAGTTAAAGTTAATTAACTCAGAGAGGAGTACTGTTTTTAGGTGTGCAAAGGGGAGGCATGGGCTTGGATAGAGCCGGTATCATTTGGATTCAGTCAATGTCGGGCAAGTGAATCGCAATTACTGAATAGGTTAACAAGACGTTACCACTTACCGGTAGCTCAGTTGCGACTCACCTGAGAAGAGGAAATAAAAGCCTCGCTAAACATTCGCCTGACCGAAGCGTTCAGAACGGTTGTTTCAGCACGCAAGCCAGCTGATGAAGGAGAACTTCCAAATCACGGAGTTCTTCAACCTCATGGACCCGACTCCATGCGCACTCTCGCAGCAGTTCGCGGAAAGCGTCAAGTGCAGTTAGCCTGGGTTCGAGGCTCGCTGCTTACGAATGTTGAATGTTTAGCGAGCATAATATTTATTTTGTACAATAAAACTTCGATGTCGTTACCAGCGGTTATTAACATTCATGTTATGTTTCTGAGGAATCTTTTAGTGCGCTTATTGTAGGGAACTAGTGACAGTTCCGGACCGCTAGGGCCATACCGTTCCGTATCGTAGTACTGAGACGCTGTACCTTCCGTAGAATGTATTCAGAAAAGACAACGCACTTTGAACTTAAAGCGCGCCTTCTTCTAATGAAAGCTCACCATACATACAAAGTTCCTTTATTTGTGTTGGTATAGACGTACAGATGTGCCTAATGCTCGTTAACGGGTCGTGTACGCACTTGAATCAGTCAGTATTCGCCCGTAAACCAGGAATGAAGACGCCTCTAGTGAGCGTAGTACAACGCAGACAAGGAACAGATGCGAAAAGCAGTTAGTACAGAAAGAACACGTTAGTTTAGGGTTCTTCACGCGGCACTGTAGAACGTAAGTCGTTTTGCGCTCATGTTCGACGCTCCACTTGTAGACTTCCATTCGCTTCCACTGCTTAGCGTTGAAGGTGTGCATCTCGCACTGGGACACTGGGTGAACGGCGGGGATCGAGCACGCCCACGTCTCGACGTTGCGAAGCGGCATGTCGGCCTTGGTAGGGTTGCTGAGTTGCTTCGGCATACGCCGCTGGTCGTCGTCCCATCCCACGTACACCGACTCGAGCTTGTTGTTGGCACAGCCATCACGGACAAAGCTCTATAAACCGTGCTAAGATAGGGTCGGTACAAGCTGCATGGCACGACTCGAGACAAGAATGTCCATTATTTAGGCATATGACTAGTTCTCTCCTGTCCTTTTGAGCATACCTTGTACTAAAGAGTCACTCTAAACCTGAAAGCTTTTAGCGCTGCAAACCATTCATTTCGGGACAAATATGCCTTATGTCCATATGAAACCCTGAAACCACTTAGTCCATCACCCGCATATGCTAGCGGGAGAGGAACGCTTCATATGAAGTTTGAACAACTTTGCACGGTTTACGAATGCATACCTCGATGAAGCCATCGATCCCGTCCGCTAAGTTAGAGTAGTAGCACTAGAGGTCGTAGTTCGGGTAGCCAGGTTCCTTGAGGAAGAACGAAGGTGGAGGAAAGCCATCTTCCCGTACCTAAACACCCGCCTCTGTTCCGAGCAGAGGCTGTGAGCCGAAAATGTACATTCACGCGGCAGGTATGGAGGTTGTTCAGGAGCGAATCGCGGGCCAGAACTTGCACCCAGTCGCGCTTATCACCGTCCTCGTGCCAAGAAGATTCAAACACGTCGACTGGCAAAACCCTCGGTCGAAGGCGATTGATGAAACATTGAAAGTGCCTTTCTAGCTTAGCTAGTGTGAGTTGAAAACATAACCAAAAATGAGCGGAACTGAAAATGCTCGTCGCAGGCGACCCAACGAAATTTTGAGGCAAATTTTTACCGATATGACAAATATGCTCTGGAGGCGCCTAATGGAGCAAAGTTGCAATGCGCTAAGTCGAACTTTGGAAGTAAGTTTGCGATTAGCTCGTGGAGGCGATGAGGGAAGGGCCGAACGACAAAGAGAAAATTGTTCAGTTTCTACTAGACAAAGAAGCAACATACTCGCCAACAGGCTCTTTTGGAGCAGTTATGAAACTAAGGAATTACACACTAGGTCACTAGTAAATGAAAACGTCATAGCCTGGTTTACTCAATAACATGAGAGGCATATGAGGCATGTTTTATGGTGGGCAAACAAATTCGGGAACAAGAAATTTGAATGAGAACAGCCAATAAACCTACGACCTCCGGCACCTAGACAATTGAGAGCAAGACATTTTCGTCGCCACAACGAGTGCTATCCATTAAGCAGCGTTCCACAGAGTCTAAGTGAGTCTCCCGTTGATCCCCATGCTGCTGCCAAGAGGCTTTTATCGCTATCTCTTTCGATGCCGCTCTGTAAAGGTATCCAGGTCGCGCCTAACTTTTTGTTGTCATCAGATTTGTCTAAGATTGCTTCAGTGGTAACCGAACGCTTCACAATGGAACGCCCACATTGTAGGACCCATGAACTAGGACTCGCAAACGAGGGGTTTCCTTATACTTTACATGCCGTACCGTACTACGGCGCCGTACCGTATTCCGTACCGTACGGTACGGAGTACGGTACGGCTATGGGTCGGTACGGGTTGCCGTACCGTACCGTACCGGCCCAGTACGGATTACGGTACGGCAGGACCCCCTAGTACGGCGCCGTACCGTACTCCGTATTGCAGGCCAAAAAATGCCCATTTTTAGCCGAAATCGAGCAAATTTTGAGCATTTTTGACCAAAAATGCGAAAATTTCCTCAAGAATGACGGTATACTGTTCTATTTCACACCGTTAATAACGCTTAGTATGGATGGCGTTGTTGTTTGAAGTCCTAATGTTTCGTTTTACCTGCGGAAAGGCCGAAAATTTCAAATTTTTTATTGCCGTACTACGGCGCCGTACTCCGTACCGTACCGTACCGTACTAGGCCGTACTGGTACGGTACGGAGTACGGTACGGGGGGGTCAGTACGGTACGGAGTACGGTACGGGGGGGGGGTCCGGTACGGTACGGAGTACGGTACGGGGG
>JNEY01000521.1:112388-131801 GCA_020875895.1 Aphelenchus avenae | reverse complement strand
AGAGAGGATGTCGGCGATGAAGGGCATCGAAATCACTAACACTTGGCGGACTGAAGCAATGGAACCGACACTAAATGAAGCAGCCCAGAAAGCAGCCATACTGAGCTGAGCGACGAATCCGAGCAGTGCAAAAACTGGAACAAATGTTACAACGCTGTACTTTCTAGGCAGCATACGCAGGAGTCGGTAGTCTTCCTTGTGCTCCCTCTGTGCCCTACGGTCCAAGCGGTGAAAGGCGATAAACGCTCGCATGTTGAGAAAGGCACTTGCGACGCATGTCAACAACGCGAACAACGTCGACGTCGCACCAATTACCTAGACTGCGAAGATAGCAACCTACGTAGTATGCATCGGTGAGTTACTATACCACAAACGTAAAAACGCAAGTTATACGGTTATAGACATAGCCCCTTTCATGCATTCGTCCATTCCGTAAAGCATTAGGCATCATGCAGGAAACGTAGGAGATACGTCAAATCCTTTCTGGGACGACCCCCTTGTCTAGATGCGTAAAAGTTTCCGAGACCACTCCCACCCTACGCTTGTGTGCTGGCCCGAAAAATCACCGAATTACTCAGTTTACGGACATTAGACAAAAGGCATTTTTGCTAGGTATTACCGATTTAAATAAACAACTGGAAATACAGGGCGCTGAAACGGCTCGCCGCACACAAGGTCAGTAAAGCCTTAGGCGAACTCCTGAAATGTTCGAGAATAGTGGAAATCTTTAAGATGGCTGTAAAATAGGTCAGTCAAAAAATGGCGTCCAGATCGACAAGAACAATGTGAAAAGCTAAACTTGGCGTACATTAACTGCTCTAGGTTATTTTGCTTAAAAATGTACGTTCGTTCTAAAAATGTTTCTTCGCCAAAAAGCTATTGCCTTAACCGGTGCGTGCGGATGCCCCCTCCCCTCCTGGGAAAAATGCCGTCCTGCGGTGCGCTACGGTCTGTAATAACGGTATGAGTCTACTACACACACACAGAACAAGCCATTACACGCACAGGAAACAAGCACTTAGCGTTGAAGCAAACCTTGTTGCTGGTAGATGGCACTGAGCCAGGGCAAAAGCTCCTCCCTCGAGGTTGACGACGACGAAAACATTCCATAGGCGTGGCACGCTCACGACTAGCGGGCTAATGAACAGGATAGAAATGGACAGCTTTAGCAAATGTCCGCTCCATAGCTGCAAGATGTCTGTGTGACGAATACCGCTAGCGATGGCGGTATTTCGCAACTTTTTTTTCGGTAATACATACATAAGTATGTCGCAACGGATGCAAGAGCGCTGTGTAGCGATTCAGCGATATCATCGTGTGTGACAGACATTCGAAGATTTCAAAGTAGTTTGTGATGACCAAAAGAATCGAAGCAACAGGCAGAAGCATCGAGGGCTCGATAGCAGCGTAACTCGGCAGCCGAAGAAGATACATGACCTACAACAATTTCTCACATATTGGCACCACGGTCCACGACGCGTAAAACGAGTTCTACTCCGGAGTGAATTTCACAGTCTAACTAGCCAGCTGCTACCATGTCGTCTTCTTATGAACCGTTTTACGGAACGCAATAAGTAACGGGCCATAAAAGCAGTTTTTTCATGTCAAAGTCCTCCCGTTTGGCCACCTTGTCAAACGCGAGGATATGGCATTTTCAAAGCGGGCGGGTAAGTTGCGCAATGCTGATGTCAGAATTGAACGGATCTCACCGGGAACCAGTCACCATTTCGGGCGATAAAACTTTGATATTACAAGTGATATGTATGGAGAAACGTTTGCAAAACTCGATGTGAGGCCCCGCAATTTAGAGAAGACACCGCCCGTACATTTGCAGTTGGGCACGAAGAACTTACCATTGCAAATGCACCGATATCGGCGAAGCTCTGGAGAAGATATATGTAGTAGAATGCGTTTTTAAACAACGTAACGCCGTTTTTTACTTGTATTATGATAAACATGGTAAGTAAAACGTGCAGCGTAAGGAGCGTTGCCTCGACGGCAAGCTGGGCAATCGTCCATGGCGCTAACATCCGGCTAACAGCACCTCCGTCACCAGCTGCAGGTTAGTGACATCGTCTTTGGAGCGGCCAGCGACTTGCGCATCAATGCGTTTTTCGCCGATTTCAGGTTCGTTGATGCTTCCATAAGTAGCGTAGTTCCCCAAATCGTAGTTCCTTTCGCTTGACAGAAAGTGCGTGTACTTAGCGAGACGTGTGTTATCGGCTGGCGGTTGCTAGTACGTTCGCTGCGAAGCCACGAACCTACAAATCACTTCCCCCTTTCAGTACGGCTGTTTCGACACAGGACGGCGGACATAATCTCGTTGCGACACCGAACTTTTTGACGTAATCTCCGTACAACGAGGAAGGTTTCGACATGTCATTGCAGTTTGCACAACGTCAAATTATAATGTACCTATTCCATAGGGAGCAGTGGCGTACCGAGGATCCGATTTAGGGGGGGGGGGGCAAGAGGTTAGGGTGGGCCAAGATTTTGACCCCCAAGTAAATCTCCCTCCCCCTTTACCTATATTTTTGCGGCGGCCTTCGGCCGAGACATACCGACATAGAACTACAGCATGGTTTGTGCGTGCGCCTTTACAGAAGGCTTGTGTAATATACCAGTGGACCAGCAGATACGTTTTTAGACCTCTGCCGTTGGATGCGTCTGCATGCGGTACCGCCTCGCACGTAAGATTACGCGCATGGAATGGTCGCAACTTGTCGCTGTATGCATTTTCTGATTTTACCTGGTGCAACATTCTTTGCACTTGCACAATTTCCACTCAAACTTGAAATTCCGGCATGCATGACACTGTATGCGGCACCACTTGGTACGAATGGCTGGACTCACGCATGCCCGACGCATGCCACACTGCCCAGAATCGTGAAGACAATCTTACTACAAGTGTCTTTCCAGTTCCAGTTCCCTTGACTGGAACCGGAACTGGTTTTTTTTCGGCTTCAAACTGAAACCGGAAGTTTTGGATGGACCTGGAACTGCAACTTTTATTTGGAAGAACTGGTAAAAATTACTTGCTTACTACAAATCAGAACCAACAATTCCTTGCTTGAGATCAGGTGATGCATGCATCTGTATGCGGTGCCGCTCAGTACGCGCGAATGCATGTCCGAAGTATGGCATTCTGCATGCGTTTGCCGAAAAATCAAATTATCCCCTGGTTGCCATTTGTTAAGTTTTATTTTCTTTTAACAATAGTTATTAACCCGAAAAGCCCTTTCTCACTCTAGGGTGAGAGCACGCGAATTCGAAATTTTTGACGGTTACACCGGCGCTTTAGTTTACAGTGATAGTAGACATGGTTCCCACTTTGACTTAGTTCATCACCCAAACTTTTCCCTTCTCTCGCCCATCCGTCGAGATTGCGGTGAAAAGCTAAGTTTGCTCTCGCTGACGGACGAAGGGCGACTCTGAGATTGAGATCTTCACGATGAGGGGCTAGAAGGAGTTGGTTGTCGTGCCCTATGGGTAACTGATGCCGGCAGAGTTGGTGAGGAGGGGTAGAACTTAGGAAATGAGACAACGTTCGCCGCATCGTTTTTCGCCGCCCCTATATTTGATTTCTTTTCTCCTCATGTTTTATGTCCCGCACTCCAGAAGAGCGTTCCGTTAAAACGCGCAGCATACACTTGAAGTCAACCGGTTACTCAAGCGAAATTCTCTTCATAAGTTCATGCGAGCCAGTAGTTTAATGACACTCATTTGGTCTCAAATACTTGAGTTCTTGCGTGAACAGAAGAAGAAATTAATTAATGGACGGACACGGACACTAGCGTTGCCGTACGAGAACTGCTCTTTCGGCGTCGATTTGTTGCCGAAAGTGCTGGAAGTGCACGTCTGCTTGCTCATGTGGTGACAGAACAACCGCCTTTGGCATCACGCGACTACCAAATCGGAAAAGTATAAGCAACGAAGTCGCGACTTGAAGTAGCATTAGCTAAACACTTAGTTATTTCACCTAAGTTACTAAGTAATTTGACAGGTAATCCACCACTTGGGTAACTACTGTTTATTGTCGGTAGCCTGACAAAGGACACTACTGGTGGGACCACCAAAAACGCCCTGGAAAGTAAGGACCGATCCTTGATGTAGCGAACGTCCGGACGCTTATGAAACCAAGATGCCTCGACCTTGAACCCCCACATTTCCGATCCGTCGTTCGAAGACAATCTCGGCCTTACACGTATTATTTATCTCGTTTTTCAAACGTTTTAGTAGGGTCTTATTCGTTAAAAAGATTTGGCTTCATGAAATAGTTAATTAGTCAGTGAAAATAAAACTGGAATCTCGAGGCGTCGCTTCAAAATTTGACAAGGAGCGCTTTGTCAGACAAAAGTGGTTAATGTAAAACGAAAAGGAAGCTGCTTCCCGCATCGAGAATGTACGACGAAAAAACTTACGACGTGCGCCCATTCGTACGCGGTGTGGAAGTCATGCTCGTCCATCGAAGTGCGACGGCTGCGAATCCATGAAGACAGCACGACGAAGGTGGAATAAAGAACCATGTTGCAAATGTTGAGTGGTAGTGCCAGGTACAATGTGACCACGATGTTCTCGTTGATCTGATAGCTGCGGCTCAAGCTGTACTCCGGTACGACGCTGAAAGGGAGTACTTAGGGTTTCAGTGAATGTAGTGGTATGAATGAGAACACTGTTGAGGCCTTGTAGCGGTGCACTCCCTGGACCCCTCCCCCACGCAGGGGCACCCCCCGCTGCGCCTCTCCCAAATGCAGTATTCGCCAGCAGGCCTCAGAGTCCCCCTGCATTCGTCCCCATAAAAATGCTTTGGCCCAATCAGTATCACGACAAATGCTTGTTTTAAAATGCGTGCGTTCTTTCTGAGGATTACCTACGAAAAAAGTAGTCATTTTCGTCGGTTAACATAGATTTTGGTCTGAAACTGGACGGGATCTCCCCTTCTCACCTCGCTTTTTGCGGCATCGTCTATATCATCGCGCTAGGTCCGTCTTTGGAAGGTCCCCCAAAGGCACGCAAGGTGCCACATGCTGCTCAGCATACGAGGACAACAGGGAAACGTAGGCAACATACTTCTTAAGCTTTCGCCGATTCACAAGCAGCAGAGCCACGTCGACAATCGCTGAGAGCAATTCTAAGCCCATGAGCACGAAGTGTCCGTAGAACAACAAAGCAGCCGTACGACTAGTTGTGAAGCTGACGTAGGAGCTCACCGGAAGAAACTCAGGATCGGAGGTCGCGCGCGCTACCAGGAATGCGATATATCCGGCGCTGGTCACCCATTAAAATTGCAGAAAATCTTGTGAAACTCTACCAGGTGCAACCATACAATGCAAGCTGCACACAGAGAGCCGTAGAGCGATGACGTCCTTTCGTATCCACTTGCTCGCAGCGTTGCCCACGCTCGTTCTACGGCTATTGCGAGGTGCCATAGTGGGAAAGAATGCAGGTAGAGGTAGAACGTGATTCGCACGGCGAGGGTTTCCCACATCGAGATCAGCAAGTCACATGGCTCGGTGTATGCGTGGTAGAGGATCTAAACAATGAGGTCCTTTGGAGGTTCACCCAACCGTGACTTATATTCCGAGGCGTATATACTCCTACTTTGCCAACCACATTAACATGTTGCTGTCTTCTCCGGCTTATCTTCAGTTTTGCGGATTAGCGGCAGAATAACAATTACAAGCAATTGTCAATCTCGTCAAAAATTGTCAAACATTACTCAACTCAAATGTTTCCGGGACGTTTGTTTGCCTTTCTTCCAGGGCTTTATCGATATTCGGAGAAAAAATGGGGGTAGGTGAGGTTACTACAAAGAGACACGCAGAATAGCCTCTCGGAACAAAGTTAATGTCTTTAGTCCTTCTTTGGTTACCTATGCCAAAGAATCAAGCCCCATTTTTCAAATCGCAAGCTCCACTAAAGAACCAATATGTTCAGTCGAAGAACTCGAGATGCCTGACAAGACCTTGTGCAGCACAAGTGTACTTACCACCAATCGCACTCGATTTACCAAGGCAGGTATGCACATGAAGTAATAGAGGAACACAACGTTTGCGAGCAAAATCTAAAAAAAAATTGGGAATGGGCCGTCGAAGGCTATGCCGACCTTCAGGTTGGTATGAACGGCTTTTTGGCTCAGTTTTCTTTTTAGAACAACGGCAGACGACAATGTCAATACAAGTACGTGGAAGGCACACTGAAAGCACAAAGCCGCGGTTAACCAGCTGCTTCCAGCGAGAATCTGTGCCTCATCGCAGAGCTCGTGCCGGTTTGCCATGAAGGTGGACAAGCTTAAGTGCAGAAGCGACGCATTAATTTCTCTAGATCTTGAAGAGGGAAAGACAAACCACTGACTGTATTAGCGAAAGATCTGCGCAGTTTTACTCGTGACATTCAGTGTTTATACACGCCTGAGTTGCTTCTCTAGAATGGAACATCGCGTCTTCGCTTCATTGGACATCGCGACACGCGACAATCATAGGGCCCTCTACAAAAACCTATCAACGTTGGTAGCACGAGTACAACTAAGCAACACTGCTATGTTCCCGGCTATGACTGATCCACTGTTTCCGATGAATGGTAATTTTTCGCAATGAACTGTACTGAATGGAATGAACTGGCATTTATCGCAAGACTGAACAACGGTCTTAAACGTTCTTCATTTCCGCAACAAACAGCAGCAAAGTGTTTTCAAGGACCTCCTTGCAGACCCTAAACTAGCTTGTACTGGCGAATATTAACATGGGGAAGCAGATGTGGAACAGCTTAGTTTAACCACAAAACATAACAAAAATCACGCAGAAGAAAATTTTAGGTCATTCGGCCAGATACTGAGGCGCGTACTTCTTCAGCGATTCGACTGCATCCGAGAGTGCAAACTTTGCCCGCAACAGCGCGGTTTCCCGAAGGGTTTCCAATTCTTCTGGCGAAACCTTGTTCATCGCAAGGACGGGAAGGAACGAAATAAAGCCCAGCGTTATTAGTGCCGAGTGGGCTTTGCACAGCTCGTAGGCCTCACGCAGCTAAATATCGAGCTCGAATTATGTAAGACGTATTAGGACCTCCCGTAGCTACGTAGATTCTAACGATCGGAACCGATCCTACGGACAGGCAGCTCTTTCGTGGAACCGTTGAAAAGTTAGCCAAATATTAGGGGTTTTCGGCCAAGAAAGTTAGCCAAACCTGCCAAGCTGCCCGGGAAATTTGACATAAAATCCCATTTTAAATGAGAAGTTTGTATACATTAGAATTCTCATTTACCTACAGGCAACTCAGGTACGGCCTTGTGGCTGGACTTCACACTGAGCCCTTAGAATCTCTGATTTGCCTAAGTTGCGTCGTACCTGCTCTAAACCGAAACTGACATTCCAGCCTTTGTTCTCGACGCCTTCCTTCAAGAGCGCATAGTAGTCCTCGACCAAGTCTGTCTCTAATTCTCGGCGGACGACAGCATCGGAGAAGCCCACGACATACTTGGCTACGTCGTAAAATGGATTGCCTAAGAATGTTGGTTCGATTTTAAGAAGCATTTTGACAGAACCCGGTACATGATGTGATTTAATATTTTTTAATGTCCCGTTCTCGGTCTCAGCGCCTACCTTTAAAAGCTGCCTGCCAGTCGAGAAAAGCGCATATTTCGTCGGAAAGGATGCCTTGTTCGGCCTTTTTGAAGAACACGTTGTGCCCTCCTGAGTCGCCTTGACACAGCAGTGGTGGTATTCCTAAAGCGCTCAGCGTTGACTCACAGAGTTAAACGCCTGCTCAATCAGGTGTCCTACTTACCCAGTTCCTTTGGGCGATCGAAGAGGACGTACTGCATGAACACCGAAGAACTTGCCGGCTTGAGTTTTCGCACAAGTTCCGCTAGCGGATCTGGAAAACGGTCTTTAAGTAAATGTTATTCCGTTGCGAGATGATGAACTCATTCGTACCCTCGCTAGCCTCCTTGATGCCGGCTAGAAGACCTTCGAATATGCTCTCGTTGTTGTCCGAAAGAAACATGCACTTCGATGGTACGGCTTCGATTCTCTTCCGTTGACTCTCGTCGGCACAAATATGGTAGGCGTGAAGAGCGGCAAAGTGGCGTGTAATGTTGCGGAGCTAAACAGTCCATGCCAAGAGCCTAAGGAACACAACAGAACATTTATGGGTCGCAGAGGAACAGCACGGCCCACTGCGTTTTGTCCACAATTTTGTGCCAGACTTTCGGCAACAGGAACCCCTTCGATGCCACTGACAGTGTGATCTAGTCATTAAGGATCGGCAACCCGGCACCCGTAGCGTACACCGTGACGTAATGACCCACCCCGTACCATACTCTGACTCTACTACCCCCCCCCCCCCCCCTCCCGCTTCCTACCCAACTGATCCCACGGATACCGTTCTCTGTACCGTTCAGTACGGCACGGTATGGCAATGCGGACCGTAATATGGTACGGTACGAGTACAGGCCGCAATACGGTATTGCTAAATATCGAGAAAAATGAAGCAGTACCGTGCACCGTACTGGCCGACCCAGTGGCGTACCTAGGGGGTGGCGCGGGGGCCCGCGAGGGGTAAGCGGGGACCAAGGCAAATCTTTCGTTTTCAAAATTCACGGATATTCTAACGATTTCGGCCATATTTTAAACGAATAATTGCCTTGTAAGCCTAAAATTTGCTCTGGCGGCGCCTGCGGCGGGGTCATTTTAGAATGAATTAGCCAGTTTATGAACTAGTTTGGCCCAGCGGCACATGAATTCTTCTGGCGGCGCCTCCGGCGGGCATTTTTTTGGCTGAACTAAGCTCAAAACAACACCTTAAGGCCATTGAAAGGGCTAAATCTGGCATGTTGAAAAAATAACAAAGGGGGGACCAAGGCATTTTTTCGGCGTCGGCCAAAGGCCGACGCCGAGAAAATAGGTAAGGGCCCCCCCATACCATGGCGCCCCTCCC
The DNA here is from genome assembly GCA_020875895.1 of Aphelenchus avenae. Lineage (NCBI taxonomy): Eukaryota > Metazoa > Nematoda > Chromadorea > Rhabditida > Aphelenchidae > Aphelenchus > Aphelenchus avenae. Next base: position 122,867 of record JNEY01000521.1, on the reverse strand, counting down.
CTGACCGGATCCTAGGTACGTCACTGGGCCGACACCAACCGTTCCGTCAGCCGTACTGTTCTGATCCCATTCGTTCCGTACTTCTTCCGCACCGATCGTGCCGCAGTACGGTTTGGTACGGCCATACTATCGGTACGGTTGTTGCTTTTGCTTTTAGGGCAACGTTGTAAAGTACAGAACAGTCTCATGGAATTACTTAGACTCTGTCTTTGTGTAAGATCACCAAATTTTAAAACAGTATTGATGGTTCGTTAATTCTGAAAGAAATGGTCCACCATCTCCATCCATTTTCCACTTCTAAGTTACCTGCTGCGCCGTCATCGCCTGCATAAATCCCGTCTTGCATCCCACAGCGCTTAAGTCCTCCATCAGGATCACGCCCGGCCCGTCTTTGTTTGTCCGCCGGGTGTACCAAACCTTCGGCAGCGGAAATCCTTCGACTCCAACGACAGCCTCGTAGAATGCGCACTCGACGTTATGCGCATGAGATACGTCACCGTTCTCCCAGAACTCCTTCATGCCATCCGTGACCTACGCTATCGTCGTTAGTGCATTAGTTTGTTTCCATCCGAGTGACTTTCTGGTCACTTACGCCATCCTTCATCTGTTCAGATAGATCTTCCTGCAGCTTGCCGAGCTTCGCACTTGTCGGCACCTTCATAATGACAGCATACTCGTGTGCGTTTGCGTTCGTGAATTTCAGCGTGACTTTGTAGACTCGAGAAGCGTAGCCTTCTCCCTCGCTGATGTCGTTCGTAACAACCTGAAATCTCATGCTTGTCAGGAAAACAGCTGTGACCTAAAAAGAACCTCATTCCAGTTGTGTAGAAACGCTGAGTAAAGGTAATTAAAACGATATACCTTCTCCACTCTGCCGTCTCCAAGCGCGTGCTTGAATTCCGGACTGCGCTTGAGGAGCGTTTCAACCAACCAGTTGGCAGTTAGACCACTCTCCGCTAGCTGCGCTTTCGATTCCTCTCGACGGACGAAAAAAGAAGCGTCGTCGACAGGCATTGTTACCTTATAGTTATGTTATATTAAAACGTAAGGGGTCGTGCGAACAAAAGCAATCTTTCTGTAGGGTTACGATTGTAAAAAAAACAGGCCATATAGTCCCTAACTGAGAACATGGAGGCTCAAAGAAGCCTAACAGCATGTGTCGAAAGCTTCCGGTTGGCCTCAATTTAACGATACTGCCGTGCCCGGATTATAACAGTCCCTCTACCAGAGAACACTGTTTGTCCAAATTATAACGCTTCTCTCACCGCCCGCACTTTGGAACTCCAAACTACGAGTTTATGTCCGTTGTCCCGCTTTGTTGGTGAACATCCGGGAAGAAAAATGGTGTTACTCGATTCCACTTGAACAAGGCAAACAAAGCCAACGTAAAGGCAGCTTTGCGGTGAAGGAATATTTCCCATTTCAGAAACATGTGCCACTTATAGCACGAATGGAGGACACTATTTTCTTTATGACGTTAACGAATGGTACGACGTAAACGAGTTCTGACGGATTTATCTCAGGTTTTAGGCTGTATCTGTCAGGTTTTGTTGAGTAGTCGATTCTATTCTAGACTTTTGCGAAACCGGGTTCACGTTTCGCGTTTTGGAAGTCAACTTTTGTGCAATCTTGCAGATTTGTAGAATAGGCAGCGTTCCTTAGTAACTAAGAAAAAATTGATAAGGGTCCCCCCTTTGAGTACCCCCCCCTCTCTCGAGGGGTCCTAGCTACGCCCTTGCCTTAGTTCTTTGTCAGTTTTCCGCCACCTGGAGTACTATAGAACTGCTCATTAGCTGACTACGCTGCTTCAGAGCTCGCTTGAGTTCTAATCTGGCCTTGTCGTAGAATTCGCTTTTTATGTCTGCGACAAGATTTTACGAAATGGTTGAGTGAGCGCATGTCGTCAGGGTACGATTCTGTTATCGCTAACGACTGCCGAAACACCAGGCGTCGAGGCAGAACCGAAAGTACATGAACACTCTGGCGTGCATACAAAATCACAGACACATCTAAGTCAGTTCAAAGTAACGGTGCTTGCGCATTAGACAGATACAGACGTTCGTAGATTGCCAGATAAATTGAGCTGAAATTCGTATCCCATGCCTTCCCAGAAATGCCCTTTTCTGAAGCGCACATGGCCGTGCACGTTCGTTTTGATTCCTCCGACGTTCTCATAGTCGTGCGAGGGATACATTTCAGACGGTCTATCGGTAGCGCGATCTGTTCAACGAATCATTTCTCTTTACAATGTATGCTCTTCCCGCAAACATCGCATTCATTTTGACACTGTTGATTGAACTGGCCCTACTCACTTTTCATGCGTCCGTTCTGGCGTGTATATGCCGGCAACGACTGAAGGGATCGGCGGCTTTCCGTGCTGGATTCTTCACATTCTACGTCATGCAAAGCACAGCTGATCTTGTGGACTACGTTTTTGTAAGTCGCATGCTGCACTAGACTGAGTGGCGCTTACCGCAAAGACCCTAATAAGCACGCCTCCTCAATTTGTGACGCCCCTAATAGTGACCCCTTTTGGGACCTCACTGCAATTTTTAATGCCTCGCCTCCTATTAGTGAGTGACCTTCCCCCATTTGTTATTTGTTAGTGAGNTTTTGTCACCAAAGGGTCCCCTTACCCAAAATACGGGTACGGGCACGGTCCGTATTTGGGACCCCCCCCCCCACCGTACCGTACACCGTACCGTACTGGACCCCTCCCCCCGTACCGTACGCCGTACCCGTATTGTACGGGTACGTGTACGGGTACGGGCCGTAATACGGTACGGCTGTCGATCTCTAGTCCGCTACAGGGCTGGGCAGGTCCCGGTCCCGGACCTGTGGGCGTGTGGGCAATGGTCCCCAAAATCGTGCCCGCGCCTGGTGCGCTAGCGGTCCGGCTCGGGAATGTGCCCCACAGCACTGCACCCGCACCAAGCCTCCATTCAGGGTGAGGGGGTGGGGCAATTTGATCCTTGCGTTGGCTTACGAAGTGTTTTGGTACGTACGCCAACCGGCAAGTACTCACCGCACAAGTGTACATATGCACAAATACCTAAGACAGTTTGATCATGGTACCCGGTTCACTTCGGCCAATGGGACCAGGGCCGAACTGTAGGATCGTAAGACTAGTTGAACTTTGCTCTGGGGAGTAAATGCTCCAGAGGCGGACACAGCTGCGTACCTGAATCAGATCCCAGTGAGGCTGTTCGAAGCGCGTGTCGAAGCGATTGCCGTACTCCACGTGTCGCGCACCGACGCGATTCAGGTAGGAAGCGAGCGCCTCATGTGACGTCATATGCTGCACTACGTAAGAGACCGTCTAAAACTGAATGACACTGCCATTCAGACAACATCAGCAGTCCTAGTCGTCACCTTTGCAAATGAGAGCGCCTGGTGGCGGAACTCCTGGGACTGCTTCCAGGTGTCACCATGCTCGTGTATGCTCGGGAAGAAGTTTTTCGTTATCGGATGGTCGTCGAAGAGATTGGTGTAAATCAGTAGTCCGATTTCGTAAAGACGCTCGAAGTCATCGCTCCACGTTCGTCGGATTAGTTCCTGGTCGTCAGCCGACGGCAGCCACTCGTGGACGCCTTCGTGCAGATCAAACGGGCCGTTCTGCTAAAGGAGATAACATGCAAAAATCTAAGAACAAGTCCTACGAAGTTGCCCAGGAGTATTTTTGCGGTTGCGTTAGCCTCAACAACGTCTAACGTAGTAGAGATGCTGCCGAACGGTGCTGTCCAGGTCCCGGTCTGCCGGCGGCCTGTCCCTGCAAAACACATCCAGTTGGCCTACCTTTTTGGTCTCTTCGCTGACGTTGCCTTGCACGGTAGGAGGCTCGATCTCTTTCGGTTGAGCGTCTGCAGCGAGTTCGTTAGGATGCTGCCTGTAACGAAAGTGACTGCAAATTGGGACAGCTAAATTCCTTCGTACTGCGCATAGAGAAACCTAGTGTGACCATATGCCCTCTAATAATGCTATCCTCCATGCCTTGTGTACGAGTTCTAGACATTTAATTCACATTTGTTGTCACGTGTCTTGCACGTATTTAAATAAGTAAATACATATATAAAAAGTTCGGAGACGTATCGAAAAGCTGTGTAGAAAAACATACTTGAGCGGAGCTACGCTTGCTTCGCCGTGGGAGTTGCAGAAACACGACCGCAGCGTAGCGAACATTGGATCTACTAAAAACGTCGTAAGTGCAACGTCGAGGAAGGCGTTAAACGGAAACAACCCCGACTATGCTAAGAAAAGGGCAAAGTGCTTTCATAGCGACGAAGGCTATTTGCGCTTTCACATTTGTGTGTGTGTTTTGGAATGTTGGTGGTTAGGAATGGAGTCGACCTGCCGTAAAGGACGGGTCCAATTAGCGCTTTTTGTCAGCACGGTTGCTTCCCAAGAGATGTGCCCTTTCGGTATTCGCAAACGCGGCCGACGGACAAGGAACTCGATGGAATGAAGCACGTGCCATTTCATCTTCACGTCCGGGTCCTTCAAACAACGAGGCTTGCAGCTTGCAGTCAGTCAGGCGGTTTGGTCGCCCACCGGGGACGCGTCCTTTGCTGGTGCTCTGGGCGACTTTCCGTACTCCAGATTACGCATATGAATGTGGCCTTCAGTTATGAGCCCGAATCCGAGGAACCGATTTCTCTATGGCTTCTAGCCCGTCCAAGAATCAAAGTCCGAAGGGCGAAATGAGTTCAAGGAAAAAACTGTGCCAAAAAATCGGCAAAAGATTTTCCGGATATGGTCTCTTAACAAAATAGATTTTGTACGAACGTTTTGCACCTCGAAGTCACTCGTAAGTGATATGAACCCTGGAACACTTTGCGTCAGGTGCGATGGTCACAGCCCGAAGCGTTGCGAGCGCATACCGGTCCCTAACCCAGAATATGATACGCCCCATCCCAGTCCATTTTAGCTCTCCTGCTTTGTGTCGGTGACTCATCTCCGGCAAAGCTTAAGATGTCGCTACACAAGCTGGCCACCGAAACGGAGCTTTAATCGTCATGCTCAGGCAAACGTTATCAATCGTTCCCGGTCATTTATTGGCGAACGCCGATCTCTACAAATGCTCGTCACTGCTTTATATGTACCCTGCTGTGCACTGCGCTTTCAGCTGGTCGTCCAGACGTTCTGCATCGCATTTTCCGTAGCCACGTAACTGATGAAAACTGTTTCCTGTGTACAGGCCTACGAGCATGAACATAAAGAATTTTAAGGTTACCAATTTTCCGATCTGATTGTTAACAGAAAACAAAGGGTCTAATTCGAACAATGTTTCACTAAGGAACCGCGTCAAATGAACAAAACGAGCTTCGCCGCCACCCACGAATAAATCGGCAATGATTTCTTTTTTCCAGAACCTCTGTTCCGAATGAGCGCTCCTGCAGCGAAGGAAGTCGGACCAAGACTGCATTTCCACAGTCACGCGACGTTTTCGCCTACGGAACCTCGTATCGTTAGCCTGGTCAACGGTAGCACTTTCGTGCCATTTTCACGCGCAAAGGGGAAGTACATTCCGACGTATGCCGTCCGCAGAGAACCTCTGAAAATGCAGCACCTTTAAATGGGCGAGTGCGGCAGCGGGGAACTGACCTCATCGAGTACACGCAGATCGGCGGGCTCAAGCAGAGCGCTACCCTAACGTATGTACTCATCGAGAGACCTACAGCTGCAGCCTGACGGTCGACGAAGAAGGAACCATGACAGACAACGAGGAAGCTGACGGAGACGCCGAGCTGTATGACGAGCTGGACCATTGCATAGACTGAAAATCACGCGTCATCTGTACGAGTGTTTTTGGCATTGAAAACGGCACGTGACCTTGCCAGTAAGTTAGTTTGCATTCGTTTTCGTTCGTTTTATCCTTCCCGCCCGAGGAGTACAAAAATAGATTAATGAACTGGAATTCGTAAAGTGAGGCGAAAGTATGTTTCCCTCTATCGAAATATTATTTGCACTTTTTGCACAAACATGGAAACCGGCAAATGGGATTAGAACTTCGTTTCGGCTACCGAAATATAAACGAAAACGAGCGGTAAAATTTTTGACGGGCTAGACGTAATCGAACACGAGATCTCGCAGAAACGCTGTAACGTAGGTAACTTTCAAAATGCAAGAGCCCTGATTGCTACAGCCTTACGTAGCAGGCGATACTCGTTATATAGCTTCTTCTTGGCGGCCAGCGGCAAGCGTCCGTAAACAATGAGCTATCGAACTTCGATGAAAGCACTTAGTAATGCAGCCAACGTGTTGACAAGGGTTGTGGCGATCGCGGACACCTAAACGCCAGTTCTCTACGAGAGAACTCTGCGAAAGGAACTCCCCGCAATCGCCCAGGGAATGTGGCAATGGCCATGTACGTCCCCGGCTCACTCCCCGGGACGAGTCGCATGCCTCCGATAAGCCGCAGCGTCGCTGGCGGCACAGGAGCTAGAAGAACATCGCCTGAGCCGTACGGTGATTTCGCGGAGTCCAAGCCTGCAAGCAAAAGGTGTTCCTGGTTGGCGATAAAATCGCGCTTTTTGGTAGTTCATGGGGGGGGGGACTTTTGGTAGGCGGTAGTAACATGCCGTGGATCAAAAAAGATTTGCAACCATCTCATAGTTTTGGGACGCTGCCATAGCGCAATCGCTGTCGTACATCACTTAGAACGAAGAACCCGGTAAGCGGCGATCAGTGCGTGAGCCACAAACTGTGTGTGGATGTAATAGTGCATTACGAAGAAGACGATGATTCCTTGCGGGAAACTGAACCACGCATGTCCGATTTAGCCCATGCTTGCCAGTCGGATGAACACAAAAGCCTTAACACATTGCTGATTCTCGAGCTGACGTACCCTTCTTACCAAGACGAATTTAACTACGTCAGCGCCGCTTTGTATGACATAAAGCATGAAGAATCCCGAGCGGAGGAACGCCTTCCCCTTTGCCTGCTGTCGCAGAATACAAACTACCGTATTGGTTCTAATAGAAGACGATCGTCTTTTAATTTTCGACAGTCAACTTTACTCGTCTTTTAATAGAGCCTCGTCTTCTATTAGAGCCTCGTCTTCTATTTGTCAATGCTATTTTTTGCGCGTAAAGTGGACCAAATTTACTCTAATTACTCGAGGGAAACTAGACATTAAACGAGTAAATCAGCCAGCAAGTGCGACAGGTAACCAGCAAATCAGAAGTCTTCGTTGCCAAGTTCGCATTGGCAGTCGGGCGTGTACGTGCATCCAGTGCTACGAGCCGACGTGGTTGCCTGCTGGCTACGAATCTGCGAAGGGCCATCTTTCGACGACGGCTCGGACTCGATGGAACCGTTACTGGCGGAGTCCTCACCGCCACCCGAGTGGGATACGTCCAAGAGCACAGCATCCTCGTCCCGAAGCAGCTGTCAGCACGACCGTTTCGTCGGCAGCGTAGATGAATGCAAAGTTCTGCGTCTTGCGAAGCTCCTCCACATATCGATGAAGCGGACGGCCTTCTCCTTGTAGTGCTCGGTTGGCTTTTGGCAGGTCGTAATGCGACGACGCAGTGTGAACCCATGGCTAGCCATAAACTCGCGCACCCAGCGAGCGAGCTTGTTGTCGAATTCCTTGTCCTTCACGTGCTCTCCAGCACCATTGAGCCTCTTTCCGCGACCGCCGTGCTTTTTCCTAAGTGATGTATTCTTAATGTGCGGATGGCGGACTCTTGCTTAGTGAACAATATATTTTGCAAACATTTGGAAACTTACTGGGCTGCCTCAAGCTCTTTTTCCTTGAGAATCCACCTGCGAACGCTGGCTTCATTCGTCTTAAAGTGCGCCGCAGCCTTGACGTTGCCGCTTCTCTTCGACGTTTCGATCGCTGCTATCTTGGTCTAGAGAGAAAGGACTTGCGCTTTGAACTCATTTTTTCAAGCTTTCTTACGTTTTCTTCTAAACTACAAGAATGAGTCGAAAATACACAAGCATAATGTCACAGCGAAAACGGCGCCCGGGAGGCCAATGAGCCTTCCTAGCGAATATCGACTACTCAGGGTAACGGCGCGAGTTCGACTGGTGCTTTGCACATGTTTTCGTCTTCTATTAGAGCCTCGTCTTCTATTAGGGGTCGTCTTCTACTAGAGCCTCGTCTTCTTTTTCCGAAGGTCAAGTTTGCTCGTCTTCTATTAGGGGTCGCCTTCTATTAGAACCAATACGGTAACACGGATACATGGAATAAAAGTAGACAAAATTCAGCGGCTTAAACGACGGAAAAACGGACAGCCATGTCGTTGCACTGCTGAAATGCTTAAGTCGAATAGTACTTATGCGCTCGTAGTAGCCTCAGCCTTGTAGATGATGAGCTTCAGGGACCTAGCGCCAAATCGCACATTCGTTCTTCTGCTTCGGCGAAGACGCACTTGACTAGCTTGCGCGGCCTCTGGGGAAATACTAGAAGAAATCGAGCATCTGTATTTGCATAGTGTTTGTGATCTCACAAGCCGACCTTTTAGAACAATTCAGTGTCGAAAGTGTACGCCTAGTCAGGCGAGCCGTCGACGCTAGGACGAGGAAGAACGTGAGGGTTGTAGTTATGGCGCACGTCATACCACGCATATTTGCTGGTTTAGTTTCGTCAAAGCATTAGTTTACCATAGAGCCAAAGGGCGGCAAAGCAAAAGCTAAAGTGACTGCAACAACGATTCGTCAGCTAGCACTACGCGTCGTAAGCAAAAACGTTTATGATGGAGCTGCACTACTGGTCGATTTCTTTTCTAAACGCTTCCGGGGCCATCGCTATTCTAAAAAAAACACAACTGTCATTCGCTGATTACTTCATGACCTCCATTTAGACCGTGCGCTCCGGGTACGCGTCTTCTTCAACTCCTGTCTGTGTGTGTGTGTCGTGAGCTTCCAATACCTTATTTTACACTTCATGCTTTTTCTTCCCATGCTTCCTTTTCACATAATCCTGCAACACTGCTGCTCGCGCTGCTTTGAAAGAACCTGCTTTCCATGACAGCGTCATCAGACAGCAAAAGAACTAATTGTCCTGCTGTTGCGCTAGCAAAGCGAAAACACATAATAGCGAAAGATAGAAGTCATCCTCTTCAAAACCTGTAACAAATTAGGCAAATTGCAGGTAAAGTTCAGAGATATTCAACAACGAAAGGTAGGTATAGGTGAACCAAGGTATAAGTAAGAAGTCATGCACTATCGCACCGCGTCGTTTTTTTCGCACTCTGAGAATCAGCTAGATCCAACCAACGGAACTAGGCTCCATGCGGCATCGCATTCTTCCTTTGAACGATGTGCTCGACGCGGTCCGAAGACTTTGAGCTGTTTGACTTCCCGAACGGAGAGTACATTCGAAAATAGGCCGTCCGCAAGACTTTGCTAAAGACAGCGCCCGGCAAGCATGACCGTCACATGGCGATTTTTTAGGACTTCGACCTATTGTCTGGCCAACCTTGTCGAGAAGACACAAATCGGCGGGCTTAGGCAGATCCCAGTAGCGGTGTACTTCGCAATCGAATTTCCGACCGCCATCATTTCTGGATTACCGACGAGGGACCCATACGTTGACATGCCGTAACACACGGAAATGCCAAGTTGTACTCCGAACTGCAGTAGAGCGTAAACTAAAGTTCGGAGCTATGTCTAAGAAAGTGCTTAGGCAACGAAAACAGAATGAAAAGTCAGTGCGACAACGATACGACACTTGTAGAACATCATCCATGACCACAACGAACTGTTGCTCTCGGCGTCGCGGATCTATTTGGTTATAAAAAGGAGGTGAAGGATTTTGTAAAGGGCACTGGGATCTATGGTTAATGTGTAAGGGTGAATTCGTAATCGACAGTGTTTGTTATGGTAACCGCCTAAATCTCGAATGACCTAAGAATGTTTTCCCTAATAAAAGAGCGAGTAACCTATTTCTCTTTATAACTGATGTCGGATCGTTGCCCTACGACACTGGAGTGTCTCCTTTAGTTCAACTCACTTAGCAGTAGAAAGTCGGTGTGGTATTTCTGCCTCGCCGAGGCAGTTAACCGCTTGTAGACAACAAGCGAACGAAGTTCGTAGGTAAAGCTGAGAGCTGATGTCGAAAAGCTAGTGAGTGTAACGGTTACTGCAGTGGCCTAAATGGAGACCTTAAAAGGTCAAACAGTGTCGCGTACCGTGTTAACCCAGCGAATTTCTCTCATTATCATGTACACGCCGGGTACGCTGGTTTCGACCAGCGTCATGCCACCGATTAGCCTGAGCGCCGCTATTGGTAGCGGAAGCACGAGAACGGCGCAGAGAATAACTCGCAGCTTTCGATCGGTCCATGCCTTAAATAACCTTAAGTTTTTGGACTTGCAATTGCCAACAAACACCACGGGGATTGTGCAACATACGTCAGTGAGCACGAAAAACCGGTTCAATGCGATCGCTGCGTGAGCTGCAAACTGGATCTGCACTGAGTAGGCAAGGAAGAAGAGTGCGATGGCTCCTTGTGGGAAGTCGAATGCC
>JNEY01000521.1:15079-41408 GCA_020875895.1 Aphelenchus avenae | reverse complement strand
ATTATGACTAACATCTGCAAAAACACTCATATAGTTCTTGCCCAGACAATCATGGAGTCCACAACCGACGAAGTTCCAGCGAAGCGAAAACGCATTGAAGGCAACGAAAAGGTAAGGGTATAATTACTTAAAAAGTTCTTAAACTACTACACTAAAGTTTTATAAAATTTACCTCAGTGGTGTTTTTTTTTGCTCGACGACAACTGACAGATTCCCTAAAAACACAAGAACAATGCTGCTGTCGCTTCCGAGATTCACAGCGGCTTTCCTACCAAAGAGAAGTCCAGTTGTGGGTTTAGTAATGGTCATTTTTAAAGTTATAGAGAAACTGAGGCATTGAATTATACGCGCTTTATCTTCCACGTCATTTAGACGCAGATCCCTCAAGAGACGATGCTAGAGGTACTTTTATGGCTCGACCGCTTCGACTTGGATGGCAAGCAGATAACTACCAGGCGGCTCGGCTCCCTCGTCGAGAACAATCAAATGCCGCTTCGAAACGTGGCCCGAGTGGACTACGACGGCGAACCACGCGGCCACGGGGACAATTCGGCCAAAAGGAATACGCTGCGCATCCTACTTGCAGTAAATAGACCTGCTGAGGTTGAGCTCCAGATCGGTGAGTGCACTTACACTTTACGCCAAAAGCAATGTTTGATGTAAACGTAAAAAGCAGCTGAGCCGTTGGCGGTTTAGAAACGGACGCAGACGCAGAGAAGGCAGCATCGTACCTTTCTTCTTGCTTTGTAAGCGGCTTCAACACCTACGGACATCGAGATGCCTTACCGAGAAATGCGATCATTGCGGCACCCTTGCTTATCGAGTACCTTGAATTTCGACGCTGCAATTTCGTCAATGGACAGAAGGAATCGCTAAGCGATACGCTCAACGGAAGCACTTTTCGAAGTGTTGCTCTCATTAACTCATCTATTCCAGGTATGAAACAGCTAAGACGACCAGTGGGCTTCGAATGTACGCTAACGCCCCGCTTTTCAGCTTGGCAGACGATAAGCGTTTGGAATCGCTTCGCCTCCGCGGCTGCGATGAGGTCCGTCTGTACCCCGATGATAGCATGGAGTCTGACGATGATACCGAGTATTTCAAACTGACAGAAGAAGGAATCCTCGGCTACTGTTTCACGCTGGATGACGGATTGCCCGTGCCTAAAGCTCGCATTCTGAGAATCACTTGGCCGACCATAACGCCTGCTTTCTTCAAGAAAGTCGTTGAGGTACTATCAACGCTTGACCAACCCTAGATTCTATAAAAGCTACTTCTAGGCGAGCAAAGCTTCGCAGCTGACATGTGACGTCGAGCTATCTCTGGGTAACGTGCGGTTCGACGTCGGAAACTTGGGTATCGGTGTGCCGCCGACAAGTTACGAAGAGTACGATGAATATTTCGAGACATACGAGCGCAACGTCCGCTACAACATAGCCGATCACGGGAACGGAATACGACTCTTGGTAGGCACTCAACTGAGTTTACAAGATAAACTTCATGGTTTAGATACACTTCAAATCCGGAGACGGCGAAGAGTGGGAGGTGATCGTACGCCATGGAAAGAAGGAACACGAAGAATTCTTCGAACCAGCGCCGGAGGAGGAGGACCCATGGAGCCCCAGTACAGAATACTTGGAGCATGAGCCTGAATTAGAAGGTCCTGATGAATGGTACTAATGAATGTACGGAACTCACGCATTGTGAAGCGCGATTTTTTTGACTGAAACAAAAAACAAAACCCGTATTGGTACATAAAGTTTGCTTATGAGCCAATGGCACAATAAACTTTCTGTAAACCCCGGATGTCATGCATCATGTCAGACTGATCTTGCTTTCCATTGCGACGGACCGTATTCCTGGAAGTTACACGCATTCTCAAGCGAGCGCGACACACGCATATCGCGTAACCTTTCACGCAGGTCCAAGTGATAGTCACGCAGACTGAGTGCATTCAAAAGCAATTCTGTATGTGAGCGATGATGGGTCTTTTAGATGGTGTGCCTGGCGAAATCGTTTGTCGCAGACGTCGCACTGAAGTGCCCTTTTGTCGGCGTGAATCCGAGTGTGACACCGGAGACTACCCGCATCTGTAAAGCTTTTTTTACACACTTCGCAAGCGTAAGGCCTAGCTTCAATAAGTGCACGGCGGCAATGTGCATAAATTCCTGAGGAGGAAGCGGAAGTGAAGTCGCAATCAGAGCAAGTTGTGCGGCTTTTCCCCGTTGGCTTTGTCCATGATACGTCGCGTAAGAAAACGGCTGGAGAAAGTGAAACCTCTTGCAACAATGAACTCCAGTTAGTCCAAACTGAATGCCTATCCGGCATAAAATGCATTTTGTTTTATTGTCGGAAAACATTGCAGTGACCAGTGATCGTTAACATCTGCGTACACTACGACTTAGTAATCGAAACGTTAACTGGAACAAAGCCGTTAATAACATAACAGTTAATAGAAGATTCTACGGACCGCTATGCTTTTCGCATACTCAGTAACCGGATTCGCTCGACGCTACTGCAACCATGCGCAACGTGGCCTTAGGTCCGGCGGGCCGGGCCGGGTCCGGGCCTCGTCCTTGGAAAGTCAACCTGGCCCGGGCCGTTAGAGTCCCGGCGTAGCAAGCAATCTTGCGTAAAGCGGCCCAAATTTTCCAGAAAAATGTGCAAAAGTTGCTCTGGTGGCGCATGTAACGGACAATTTCGGTCAACGTACCGCGGAAGTCACCTAATAAACCTATTAAAAACAGCGATCGATTTGTCGAAAAGGACCAAAGGTTGGACCAAGGCATTCCAAGCTCGTGCTTAAGGCCCGGTGACCCGGATCCGGCCGGGCCTTGATTTTAAGGCCCGGTGTGCATGGATGCGCTACCGCCATCATTGGTGGGCTTTTCATTTTGGTTTTTAAGAAATGCGTAATCTATTCACAAAAATCCACACAGCAATCGTAGAGCATCCACTTTTCACATTCATGCAAAAGCTGTTTTTATGTAGAATACAGTAGAGAAGAGAAGTACGGTATCCTGATGCATCACTACTGTTTGGCCAGTGGCGCCTGGCAAAACAGGCGAATGCGGTGAACTATTAACGCGGTAGGCTAGGGTCATGTTAATTCGCGATGAAGATCGTGGGCTAACTCATGCGGTTCCGCTATTTCATTGTGAATTCGTCAGTCTGTGCATGCTATTTGGGATCCAGTTGTCTTTCAAAGGTGTTTCCCGCGGAGTGATTCATTGCGCCACGAGGGAAAACAACCGGACTGCAGAAGGACGCATTGCGTGCGTGCTTTATCGATTCAGAGCCGCGCCGCTGGTGCGAATTTAAGCCGCTATTCCTGCCCATTTTGTTTCCTCTTACATATACAACTTGTTACTAATGTTAGAGGTGTTCTAATGGAATTATCAATATCTCGGAAGTCAAAAGTGCAAAGGATATTTCTGTCCTTTGCCTTGCCCGAGTGCTCATAAAGGTTTTTTTCAGCCTGGGATGCATTCTGGAAATTTACTTGCTTCGTCGGAAACGGTTCTTTGACAAGCGTGTTTTAACAAACGACACTCGAATTTACAACCTCTTTTATTTAGATGCATCCGTCAGAAGCGTCCGTCACGTGCAAAATGCACTGAATCCGGCGAAACCGTCCGTCGCCGTGTGTGCCGGATGACGTTGACGGAGCCTGGTGTTCACAATTACCCGGCACGCACTCTTTTGCACTCTTTTGACGGATGCCGGAAGACGGTGCCGGAAGGTGCTGTTCACAATATTCCGCCAAACTGTCCGTCAGCAGGAGTGACGGACGACGGATGACGTTGACGGATAATTGTGGACGACGCTTTAATTCTCGACGAAATGTTTTGTACTTAAGTACATGTTCATGTTCTGTACAGTACGCAAAAGTTTGCTCGTTTATGTCCGAGAAAGGGCATTTTTGGATCTCAAGCACGGCACGGACACCGACTGGACGTCTCCCCGGTCTGACCTCCGTTCCATAATAGCCCGGCGCGGGTATGGACTGTTCTGGCCCTTCGCCATTCCGAGCCGCTGTAAGAACGGAGACCGGCACGGAACGCGGCTCGCATCGACCCCGCAGTCTTAACTAGAAGCCTATATTAGTTTTTGATCTTTGGGAGAACGTACCAGAATGATGGGGTTCTCAGTAGGACAACGTAACTAGGACTCCCTACGCGTTGAAACAATTTAGAAATTGGACCGTCGAAGTCGGGCACGCCCGAGGAACGTCGGAGGAAATAGCGCAACTCTTCATTGAGCAATCGAGCACAATCCAGTTGAACCGCTTGTTCCTTTGGAACATCTCTCTTGCAAAGCTGCGTCCGACAACATTCCGCAACTTCTTCCTCGGCTTCGAATCACTCCGACTTGTGTGGGTGCCAGCTCTCAACTCTGGTGGCCGCAAGACCTTCGATCCGAGCCAAGTCACCGACCAGTTGTTGCGCGAGTGCGGCCGCAAGGGCATCGACCTCGGTGTTTCTCTGTGCGAAGGCGTCTACGACGACTCGGCTATCCTGTGCGCCGCTACCGATGTCGGTGTCCTCGACTACTGTTTCAGCGAGAACAATCCGAGTCACTCTCGTTCCCTCATGCTGCGCAACTTTCATTCGAGTCGGAACTTCTTTCACGCCCTGATTGAGGCAAGTTCTCTTTCCTTTTTTTGCACTGAAAGCACCTGTTTCGGTGTACCGGGAATGTTTTGGGTGAGAGCCGATGATGTAGGTCCCGGCCGTAAGAAAAATACGTATAAAGTAGGTATTCAAGAAGCCAACTGACTTTTATGCTTCACCATGAAATACCAAGAACGCTAAGATTGTCGTCGGAACTGCAATTCGGCCGAACTTGAATCGTAAATTAAATTTCAGTCTCTTAATAGATCGTTCGTTGGACCAGAATAATTTGGGCTAGCTACCCAACAGTCTTAATCCTTGACTTTAGAGGTCCATTGAGGCTACTGACATCGCATCAATCTCGCTTGAAGTGTATTCGCATATTCCATTGGAATCGCTCGACACCTGCTTGGATCGCTACGTCAATGTGACAAGGACAACTTCTTCGGAATACGATGGCGTATCAACGAAATTTTCCTTCACTTAGGAGACTTTCGAAGCCGCTATATGCTTCAAAAAAATTGTGGCTTGATTCCATGAACTTTACGTATACGCGTGTCTGATCGTCATGTATTCCAATGCGGTCCAGTCTGAATAAACAAGATTTTCCCATGATTTTCTCTACCGGCTACGAAACGGTTCGGGGACAGTTCGCTTCCTGATAGTCGCTAGAGAATACGGCTTGGACGGCCTCTAATTCATATACCAGGCTTTCTGAAACGCACTTGAGCCCACGAGCACTTTATCTAGTTGATATCTACTATGAATGAGCATTTGCTGCTTAAACCACGAGGTATCGTTAAACCATGCGGCGAGTGAGAAGAGTTTGTGTGCGCGAAAGTCGCAATGGTCAGGGCTTCTTAACCAATACGGGCGTCGCTTACGCCCCAAATTATAGTTTTAGTGGCCTATACCGGAAAAATTGCCGGAAATTTAATTTAAAAATCGCTATTGGGGCCGAGACTTGGGAAAACCCGAGACAGAGACCCGCGACCCGAGACTTAACCCCCTTGACCCGAGACCCCACCCAGCCCTGGTGCGTTCATTTAAGCGCTTTACCGCACCAGTGATCGAGCGGTTCGCATCCACGCCCGCACTTGCATCGGCGCATGAGCAACATTGGCATGTCAGTGAGGCTTGAAGGCCAAGGCCAGGCAAATAGGCATAAAGCCTTTTCACTCGATCTTCTTAGTTATGGGGAGGGGGAGAACTTTTGATAGGGAATGTTTCAGCTGTTAATTATTTACGTGCCATCATCTCCCACACCCGGCCTGCAAACTGCTCAAGATATATAGCCTGAAAATCTGCGTGACCTTCCTCACTCTAAGGTTCACCTTTATAACCGACAAGGCCCTTCACCTCGTATTCCGTCCATACCAAACTGAGCTGGGTTTTGATTGTCTTACTTCCCCGTACGCAGCATGGGCAGCAGATAACCCAAGGTTACCGACCCAAAGTCCACTATCTGACGCTATTGAATTCCAGACTTAAGTGAGCTAGCATAGTATGGCGCAATCGCTGATAGTGAAGCCGAGAACGAGTAATCCGACCAGTTTATTCATCGAATTGAGTTTAAAATTCCGCTCAGAATACGACAGAAGGTGCCACACCTTCAGTCGTCGCGCGGAACTGGTCGAAGTAGACGCTTCCTTCGTCTTGCAACGGTTTGGTTCTAACGAATGCCAGGCTTTTATGTTTCCAAAGACGATACGCGTAGACGGATAGACAGAATACGGTCGACAAAATGTAGAGCTTAAATTTAGGGTTTAAATTATCATACACAAGCATCAACCTAACCACGTACTGAGCCTCGATCCACACGACTTTGTCGATCTCGCTTGCGGTCGTAACGAAATTCCGTATTAATACCGCTGTTAGGTGGCACCCGGTGTTCAGCAAGAAGTAGGCGGTAGCCACGGGAATGAAGATCTTAACGAAGGCGACGTTCTCCGAAAGCTGGTAAGACTCGCGAACGGTGTAATCATTACCCGTTCGACGTAAGCTAAAATAAGCACATTTACTCGTAAGCCACGTAAGTGCGAAAGACAATGTCGTCATTCACTAATTTCAATGCCGAGAGTGGAAGTTATGGATCATGTGTTGGTGCGTCACTGCAATGCTCTGCGGTGGATAGTTCTTGCCAACCCCCACACGTACACAATCTTCTTCTTGGCATTGATGCGTCCAAATGCGTAGAGCCCAGCCAACGCAGCCAAGTCGATGATGATGAAGGCAAGGTAATAAACGTACTGGGAGAAGCCCGGGATTTCCTTCGTTTCTGTCAATGTGTCGACGACGTAATGCATGTGACTTATCGGATATTTGAAGTAGAGCGCTAGGGTAAATGAAAAGTTGATGGCTAGCTAAAAGAAGAACGTTCAGGCACATTTTTGCGTACTAAGTTCCTCGCCATAACGGAAAGAAGCAGAGTTCCAAGCACCGGTCGATGCGCTTCGTAGTACCTGGCCATTCTTAGTGCGCATGCTCTTTCGACGACGACCGCCACGAAAGTCAGCGTCATTCCGATAGTGAAAAACATTCTAGGCTGGCGCAGGATGAGAACGACCCACCCGACTGTGAGCAACGAACACGCCCCGGAATGAGTCCAGTATCGGACCTAAGAGCGTCGACGACAATGCCACCAGTTACAAAAATTTTGGTAACGATGTGAAGAACGTATGCTGCTCACCTGGCCGGACAAGAAATTGACCAAGTTCGATAGGTCCCGCAGAAATATGGCAAGTGCGAAGCCCGAGAGAATTATCTGTAACTGACATTAATAACGCAAGGTATTTTGCACAGATCTGAGTTAATTTTTTAAGACGTAGCTCGTCTTCTAAGCGATTCCTCGGCGCACTGGTAGGCTAACCGCCATATACAAGCATTCCACATACAATACATATGATACCCTTCGAATCACCTTTAAATTTTTGTGGAATAGCGTCGACTGCTTTAGATGAAGGTGAATGGTCAGGAGTAGCAGACACACGCAAACCAGAGAAGTAACTATATGAAGCCATTCGAGGACGATATAGTAGCCGTTGTTCGCGATATTTTCGGCTGTTAAGCAGTCGGCGTCCTGCGTATTGTTAGCCATGCTGAACGAACACGTCCGCCCTCAGCAGGTCGGGTGACCCAGCAGAAACTAGCAAAAAGTGCAAGCAAATGAAGTAGGTGATGAAAAGAACAATCAACACTGCTAACGTCGTTTCGGTGCTCCACCCTAACGATGCCAATGCTCTAGCGTTTGTTGCCGTCTCCACGTGACACTCTACGAGGTCAGTCAACGACTTTAAGCGCGGGTACTTGAGGTAGTAATTATGTTACGCGCATAGCATGACCTACAAGATTTTGTACGCGATAGATGGCATGCACTCTGTATGCTGTCAGGCATGCCATTTCCGCTCTCTGCAGGTCACGCCTCACAAACGAGTAAAAAGTGACGACGAAAACCCTGTTTCGACCGCTGTGATCACATGGAAGTAAGTTTAAGGCGGGTCAAAACATGCGCGGCTTTCTACTACCTGAGGTACGTAGTAAGTTACAACTTCTAACCACTTTATTGTTCTCCCCGGAAGCCGAAGAAACAGTTCAGCTTCGGAGCTAATTGCCGGGATCATCCAATAAGTAGTACCCTTAAACACCTAAGATCTTGAACTAAATCAGACGACGCGTCCACAATTTATGTATCCGGTAAAGGCACTACCATATGCCATGGTGTCGTCCTATAGCGATGTACCGGATGCCACTCGACGTAGTGGAATACCACTCGCGCCTAGCAAATATGACTGAACTAAAATCAGCTTTCGCCAACGTAGAACATACTTCCCCACAGTTGAAACCGAGCGGTTTGGACGTGTAGGTAAAAAAGGAAGCCTGTAGCAAGTATTTGTCGGTTTTTATCGAGCAACTTGGTCTGAAGCATTCGGCCTGAATGAAAGTCCGTTGACTAAATCCCTGCTCCAGTTAAGAGTGCACACGTTCCAAATATAAAGAATGCTTGGCGTGTATCACCAGCCATCGAAGGTGGCTGTGAATCCGAATGTGGACCCGGAGGTTCCCAGTGTGATTAAAGCGCTTTCTTGCACACTTCGCAAGCGTAGAGCCCAGCATCCGTGTGGATCCGTCGTCTGTACGAGGCGAGGCGTTACGAAAAAGAGGAAGCGAAGTCGCATTCCGTACACTTGAAGTTTTCTCGACGGTGTGAGTGCGCATATGCTGCTTCACCGTATATTTGAGAGAAAACGCACTCCCGCAAACGTTACATTCGTGCGGCTTTTCACTTGCATGCGTCTTACAGTGCATGGCCAAAGCGCTCCTGTTTGGACAAATGTTTTCGCATACTTCGCATTCGACGCGCTTAATCCATGCTTCCAAATGAAAGGAAGATGATGAAATTATTTCCATGGTAGTGGACGTAAAACGCAATTACGCAACTGCCTTGACTGAAAGAAAGGCCGTAAGAAGTGATAAACACGAGCAACTATGAAGTTAAGTCGTACTAGAGTGCCTGCCTACCCGGCAGAAAATGGATTTTTCTGAATATACGGAAAGCTCTGTGGCCAGTAATCGGAAAGTTGCTTGAACAAAGGCGTTAGCAACGTCAAATATTTATCGGCTCTGTACTTTCTCCGGCGCAGGAATCGAACTCGATCGATGACATCAACACGCGAAATGAACAAACGTGCCTTGTGAAATGGGAAATGAAAACGTCCCTTTTTTTATGAATTTCACCGCTACGAATGCTACTAGCCTAGTGTGAGTTCCGGGTTCCTCTCGCTATAATTTAACCATCTACTCAAAGACGTTTATGCAGAAATGCGTAAAGTGTACGTATACCATCCGTAAGTGATTACCTATGCACGTGGGAACTGGCCAAGAGACAACAACGACAACTCGTAATCAGTCGGAAAGTGCGGTTAGCATCCGGGATACAACTAGAGAGATCGCTTAGACGATGCAACAGTGCGAAAGGAACTCAGCCGCATTCGCAAGTGCAGGTGCGGGCGAAGCTTTCCTCGACTTCCTGTACGAGCGAGGGGTCCTCCACGAAGCGGTCGCGCTGAAAAGAGTGCTCATAGGTTAGGTTAGCAATAGCTGAGGACAAGCCAGAAAGCCGGATGGTTTCTTGGGTTTCGTCCAAAGCTACCTGCACTCTGGCCAATACGGCGGTAGCCTCGAAAAAAAATGCGAGAAAAGCAGGAAAAATCATTCACGGAGATACAAATTTAAAGATCGATCCTAGCTGGGTTCCTACCGATCAGAAATGAATTTCGATATTCCACGGAGCCTGGTCCGGCTTGGCTAGGGCAGGGGTTTCAGTTTCGACAACTACGCTGTCTAAGAGGTCTAACTAATTGAGGTCCTGAAGCAGGGGTAGCCGCTGTAGCCAGGTAGATCTGCGATGTGCTTACCTTGTTCTTGACCGTGCCCAAGCGCTGACGGACGTCGTCGCTCCTCGGATCGAACTTGAGCACCTCGCGGAAGCATGTGTGTGCCTTCGTGAAGTAACCCATTGCGGCAAGGCATTGGCCCTTCAGCTCGACGGCTTCGAGGCACGTCGGATCGTCCTTGGCCGCTCGAACCGCATCCGCATAGGCGTTGAGGTACCTGCAAAAAATGGTATCGTTTAAGCAACGTTAAGAGTGATAGCGATTCCGCTAAATCGTCTCAACATTTCCGGATTTTAAGAAAAAGGCATCAAACTCCCGGCCTAACACAACTAAGTCTAAACTATCAAGTCGTAAACTAAACTACTAACTAAGTCGTATCAAGCAAAGGGCATAAGCTCAGACCAAGGGTTGCCCCAGGCTTAAAGGACCCTTTTGCTTTACCGCATGTGACGGCATTCAACAAGGCCGAACGTCCACTCAGCGATGAGTACCCGACTGAGGGCTAATGAGACCTCCTAAGCATAAAATGCGTATTCTAAGGTAGGCAGAATGACCTTTAGATCGTGTAGAATCGGCCTAAGGGTCATGTCAAAATAAAAAGAACGCAAACTAGTTTTAAGCATAGTACTAACCTACGTCTCGCTAACTCTCTTAGTATAAGCGTTACGTCTTAGTCTGGACCTATGGCCAGCCCACTCTACGCCTAATTGTGGAATAGGGTCTTGATAACTACAGCAAACATGCAGTTTAAATATAAAGGATGACGACTTACCTTTTCGCCTTCAAAAGTGCCCTAGCGCGAAGGCACAACGCGCCCGGCGGCTTGCTGCAGCATAAGGCTCGATTCAGGTGCTCCAGCGCCTTCTCCACGTCGCCTTCCTTCAAACACTTGTCGCCTTTCACCTCGTTGAGGACGGCGAGCATGTCACAAGCGTCGTGTGCGTCCTCAACGATGACGGCACCAGCGTGTCGCGGGTCGTACTCGTCAAGCATCGTCGCCGCGAGCAACGGACGGTCGGGCTAAACGCGAATGTAATCTCTGGTCTTTGGCGACCGTGCGTCCTTCTCAGACGATCAAGTGCGGTTACTGACGCTCATCAGTGCAGCCTCTTCAAGCTTGTAGAAGGCCCTGGTAAGCAGGGGTCTCAATCACTTTGCCTGCTCGCTCTAGAGGTACCTTTTCCACATCTTTTCGTTTTCTACCTGCCTCAGTATCGAAAATCGAAATCGGAAATAAACGACATTTTTGCATTTTATCCAGTATCGTCATCCCTGTAAAAGAAGTAAAATGCCTATTTACAGGTGATAAAATACTTATTTGATTGTACAAAACCATTGCTAAGCTATTTCAGCGTGCTATGCGTTGCCACATAAAGCTCGTTTTTTGTGAAAAAATGATTGCGAACTGCTTCATACCGCCTCATTTACCCATGAATTCGACTTGGCAACTCAATTACTCACCCCCCCCCCCCCCGCTCCCAATGACCTACCACGTCTTGAATTCTGGTTTTGTAGCAGAAACCACCGCCGGAAAGCCGACAGTCGTTCAGGTGTCTCCACACGATCACTTACCATTCCAGCGACCTTCGCAAGAACCTTGTTGAGCTGCTCTGCTTCTAAGTTCGGGTCGTACCGGCGCAGGAGTCGGATGCACTCGCGCATTCTCTCGTATAATCCCAGCTTGAACAGAGCGAGGGACTTGAAGTACATAGCGGGCTCGTAATTCGGACGAAGCTTAAGAGCCTCGCTGGCATCGATGTACGCGCTGTAGGCGCTAAAGAATGTTGCTGTTAGTATGTTAACATCAGGGCCAAAAACAGCCTTAAGCCCTCTAACAAACGTAATTGACCACTTTTGCAAAATAGAGTTAATCAAGCAGGACCACATACCATTGGATCAGTGGTCCATGGAGCGAGGCCCGTGCGCGGTTGGCAAGAAGGACGTAGTCCGTCCGATCGCTGACTTTAATGACGACTGACAGAAGGACCGCGGCGTCAACGAAATTGTCCGAACGCATCGCTCTCAGTCCTTCGTTAGTGATGTGCCTAAAAGAGGAGGCGTTTTACACATTTTTCGAACGAAATTCGTATAAACGCTCTTGAAAATGCTGAGTAGTTTAAAACCATGCGGGTCTAAACTGGTGAGAACCTCATCCCACCAAATAGCTGGGCAAGCAACCTACCATTCCAACTCGCGAATGCTCGTGTTCGGCCAGAACGGTCCCGGCTCCTCGTGGTAGACCTTCTCTGAAAATCGTCAAATCAGGTACAGTCGGCTCGACATCTCCCTCACCCATCGCTTTGAGAAGTCCCGTGTAGACCTTACGACGCTGGTCGTAGGCGAAGCCTTCTCCAGCAAGCGGATCGTAGTTGTCGAGCAGAGTCGGATCGATTTTCGGGTCGTCTTTCTGAAGCCAACAATGTCAGGAAATCTGAGGGTTAGGATTTTGCGCGACTTTACAATCGTAGCAATACCGGGGGTAAAGGGTCTTTTCTGGTCCATTGGTGATTCGCGTATCGTGGGAACACGAACTACATTTGAACTCGCGATCGCGTGGTACTTTTCGCACCACCTAGTGATCATTTTTACACTAGGTGCGCCTATATTGGGACTGTACATTACTCCCCCAGCCTCTGATTGTTTCCGGTCCACGGGCGGCCGTACTGCTTAGCGTGTTGTCCAGGTATAGTACGGCTTCTCGGTAGGTGAGGCGTCCAGTACGGCTGGTACCGACGACGTATAGGCAACTGCAATGGCGGCGGCGACAACTGCATATGACAACCTAGCGAATCATATGAGACAGTGTTTGCGGCAAGCAGTGATTGTGGTACGGGTTGGCTCGACCTTACGGCTTGCCCCATCCGAGGCCGGTCCCTTATCTGGACGCAACGCTGATCGAGACCGCCACGTATACGCACCACCAAAGAGCTTACCTTTTTGCCTGCCATAGCTTGGCTGCACACCAGCACTTCGCGAATCTGCGTGTCAAACCGCATAGCAGGGTCGAGAGCCTTCTTGGAGCGCTGAACGAAGCCCAACGCGTTGAGTGCAGCCGATTTGTAGGCGCACGACAGAAGGAGGCCCTCCGGATACACCAGCTTGACCGCCGCATCGAAGCACACGCAGGCATCGATGTAGGACATAAGGAACCTGAAAAAAGCACGTATCAGTTGACGCGACGTCGACACGACCTAGTGAAGCCGGTGAGCTGCCACATACTTAGACGCGACACCCCGCCATACCGCACTCCCGACCGTGCTGGTCCTCCCATACCTTACTCCGTACCGTCCCGGCCATCCCGTGCCATACTCCGTACCGTACGTAAAACACGGTACGGGATTTGGTGCGACCCGTATTAAGTCCGTACTACTGGCCCGTACTAGTGCATTTTCAGCCGTAGGTCGATGCTGCGCAGTACTCGGTACTGCGCCAAAGGGTACGGTACGGAAACCCATACACGGCCAGGGCCGTAATGTACTCCATACCGTAAATAACTGTACATAATACGGAAGAGGGTACGGGTGCCTAAGTCTAAGCAGCCACAGCGGCACATCAGACTCGAGCAGTTATGGTGATCGCCATCATGGACCGAACGCGCCATGAATAACCGTCAGTGCTTACCTCTTGGCCGCCATGTGCGCGACGGATCGATTCAGGAGGGCGACATAGTCCAGCGTGAAGCAGAGTCGAAGAGTGCCCAACTCCTCGAAGTCCTCGCGGCCACGCGCATCCATCGCCAGCTTGCAGAAGGTCTCCGAGAGCTCGGGCGCCGTCTTCCATGTTTTGACGCTGTAGCGAAACTTCTTCAAGCGCAGATTTGTGGGCGGCGTGCGGTTGTTGAGCAAGTAGCGGTTGAGGTCGCCGAGGAAGAATTCACGGCCGTATGCGGGCGAGTCGCTCTCCAGCGGGTCGTAGTTGGCCACCTTCCTGGTGTCGATTTTCGGCTCATCGGCCTAGACAATAGGGAGGTTAAAGGCGAGACGTCGATAAAGAGCTCCTCGGTACGCGTCACTGGGACGTAATCAGTAATTTTGTGCCAAGGCTGCAACCGCCGCGTCGCTGCGTGAGCGCAATTCATGGAGCTGGCCTACCACCTAATTTTTGGAATTTACTAGGTGCCCCACTTTGTGAAGTTTCCACACATGTTTTGCACTTTCGCGAAAAATTACCAACTAAGTCGTTTCTAAGCCCAAGCCCTAAGAATCAGCCTAAGTATAACCACTAAGCCTGCAGTTAGATACTTAGTCTTCCAAGTGCTGAGCACTTGGACTACGCCTACGCGCTGCCCTATTAGTCACGCTCACCTTCTTGCTCTCAATGTGGTTCAGCAGCTTGGTCGTGGCCTTGTCGTGCGGAACGAGCTTGAGGCACTTGCGAAGCGACTTCTTTGCCTCGTTATACAGGCCGAGCTCTGCGAGAGTTGCGCCACGTCGGTACCACGCTTTGCTCAGCGAATCGTCCAGCTTCACGGCCTCGTTGGCGTCGATGTAGGCGAACCAGTGCTGAAAGCAGAAATATGGTTCAGAGTAACACAGTCTCGTAAACTAGCATTACAAAAAGGCAAATAAAATACGAAAAAAGATTAAAAATTGACAAAAGTTTGTACAAAACTATTCTCTTTGCGAAAGAGAAATTTTCCGTACTTTCCCAGCTTGATGTAGGCCTGAGAGCGATTCGAGAGCGTCTTGGCGCTGACATTGTAGACGATGGCGAGACTGTAGGCGTCAACAGCGTCCTGATAGCGTCCTTCTTTGTAGAATTGGCTGCCTCTCTCTTCCGCCGACTCTTCTCTGACGTCCGGTCCGAGGCTAATTCCGCTCCAAAGTCGCAAGTTTGGGGGCGTCGATGGAGGCGGCACCATTGTGGCTGAAAGTTGTGATGTTTGCGCTCTGATAACTTTATGGTCCGCGAGATGTGATAAAAGAAAATGGAAGAAGCGATGCAGTCATTTTTTGCTTAAGCAGAGATTTGTCACAAATTACCAATACGGCTTGGTAATCGGCCGTGGAAGCCAGCTTAGGACAGACTCCCGCAAAGTCCACTGGCTCAAAACCAAATGAACAGACTGGCTCGAAACGTGGAAGCCGTAAATAATATCGCGTTTTCAACCGTAAGTAGAGCATCGAGACATGGCTATCAGAAAATGCTAACGATGAGTGACTGACAAAACAATTAATAAAGGTAGACGTCCACATGAAATTTATAAAACACATGTTGCCCAAAATTTTCTCAACAACCGGAAAACAAATTTCCCTGATTAGGTATATGAACGTTAAATTGCACTAATAGTGTGGAATACATTGGGAGTAGGAAAAAAGATTTTCTCTTTCAGCACAGTACGATTCATCCGACGTAAGCAGGAATCTTAAATTTTCCTAGAACCAAATGGACAACAAGACGACCCAGGAATGCGGAATAAACAAGCAGGCATCGCTGCCGGATTGAGCGCCAATGCGGCTAGTGATCGATAACGCGTACGCGCCATCAATCGCACCCGCTTGCTGCTGACAAGCGCAACAAGCGGACCGTCGACGTTCCCTCCCAGCGAACGTGCGCTTGTGAAACGCGATCCACGAGGCCACAATGAGTCAAAAACCGTCACTTTGTAGAATTACGCGCACTTCGGGGTTTGCTATTGCACGATTCCACAAGTTAAAACAGTCCATGAAGGTCAAACTTTGCGGTTGAGGCTACTTTTCTGCAAGCTGAGCATACGATGGTGGATTTTATGACGTGCAAAATTAAGCCGGAAGGAGTTAGCCACATAGCGAATCGCGGATACCACTGAGTCCGAACCTTGCAGTGACAGACCAATGTGAAGCAAAGTGCACCCACCAAACCGCATCGAAGGAAGTCCTCTTCCCAAAAGGGCTTTAAGTGATTACGCGCAGGTCACATGCCAATGCGTTCGCTTGTCTACTAATTGCTAGAATAATACTTCTAGCAATCAGTAAATTTCGACAAGGACAAACATGTGTCCGACAAGACTAGGACGGCAGTATTTTAGTGTTTATTACAATTTTATTTTGTATTATGTGCTCGTTGGAAATGTTATAAAACGGTACTTTTCAGTTTTTTGTGTGTTAGCCAGTATGGGCCATGCCTTTACATGCTAACTCGCCAACGGACGAACATGCGTTATCATTATATTTGCCCGTGGCTAGACATGCCAAGCGGCTATTGGGTACCAATAAGAATCCGAAATATATGCGATACTGTCTTCCAAACTCTGCAATATTGATTCAGCGGGTAATTGTCCGCGTCGACGATCCGTACTTGTGATACCTTTCAAGCACCCTCTGAGCGGGCCTCAGGGTTTCCATCAAAAGAAAAGATGAGCAATTTTCTGAAAGACTCGCGATCGACGTGAAGCTAAGGCATCAAAGCAGAGTAGCATCTATCACAACTACTACATAAAGTAGACTGTCCGAGATTCCATCGCTGTGCCCGCTTTTCCACCTAGCCAAATCGCCGCTAAAATGTCCCTCCTAGTGCACCTCGGCCATAAAGCAAGATGGCACATCGGTGGGCACGTCGGAATAACAATTCCGATGCGATCGTTTGCCGGATTAAGCGAGCCGACGAGTGCGCACTTAATGAACAATTAATCGGTGTAGAAATCCACGGTACTGCACCCGATAAATCGGATCAAAAGTTTAGGGGAACAAGCGTGGTTCTCTATGCAATGTTTTCGACAATCTACATTCGTTGGAAGCGCGGTCCAAGTGGACGCGTATAAGTATCGCGTGCTGTTAGTTTAGCCTACTCCATTTATTCGGCGGTGTCGAGCAAAGGAAGATGACGACTTACGTTCTTGCCTTTGCTCTTTTCGGCGTTACTAACGCTCTGCGTTGCTATCAGGGACAGCAGAACGCGTCAATGCCAGTGCAGAGCTCGCCGATAGACTGCCTTGTGAATTCCCAGTCTTGCCTACTGACCATCGACATGGCAACAAATACGGCCACTCGAGCCTGTCAGACATCGAATTGCACGGTAAGTATTTCCTCCTCTTCCAAGGGTCCAAAGTAGCTACAAAAAGAGGACAGATTGATGCCGTCGGAAGTGTTCATTTGGAGCTCTGCACCAACAGTGTTAGTGTGGCAGGGACAAGGCGGGGGACATCTATGCCTGCCACGTAGTCTGAGTTGAATTGAGACCATAGCTAGCTGAAACCATATTTGTCCCTATTTGCCCTCCTTTAGAAGATGCAGATGAGACGAGCACGTAAGAGCCTCTTTGCCAGGCTGATTGGACACCTTTTTCAGCGTTGTCCGTATTACAATGGCCAGCATTACATTTTCACTTTGGGTATGTGGGTCCCACTCAGGGTATGACTGGATGGACGTCACACACCACTGGATAAGCTTTTCCGGTCTTGCGTTTCTCATTCGTGACTGAAATCAAACTACATGGATGGATTCTAGCAAAGTAGGGCTTGACCTAACCAGTCTACCCGGCCCGTGGACACGTATTACCTCGTCCTTTGTTTAAAAAAAACTTTGTTTAGACGTCCGTTTAAGGTATAAGCGATATGCTTTCAGCTGAATGGCTTGTTGTCTGCAAGGCCGGTGTGCACAAACACCACGTCGAATACCGGTAGCATGTACGGATCGCTCACAACGTACTGTTGCTGCTATGGCGACGGTTGCAATGAGGATCAAGAGACCGTGCTTAACCCGAGTAAGAACACTTAGCACACGAGGATGGGCTTGAAGCGGTATCAGGGACGTAATCGAGATCTCGGCTACTTTTTCGGTGGAATCGGCCCAAATGACCAAGTTCCACGGGTTCCCGGCGCTAGCCGCGCTTAGCGAGATCTCTGTTACCCTCAAAAAGCACCTAGCCTGTATCAAAAGATTGGCTTGTACATTTGAAGCATGTTTTCTGTACTGAACGCTTTGTTCAGTAATCACGTCCCTAATAAAACCCCAACTTGCTAACCTCGCTTGCTTGCTAAATTAGAGGTGTCATCGGAGCTTCATGCACATCTGTCATTCTCTGAATCGTAATGGCTTTCAAAATTGTAACTGGATCGGAATAAGCATCAGCATATCTCTACGCAAATACGGCTTATAGCACCCGCTGAGACGAACCTGGCCGGAAGCATAGCTCGTCGCATCGAGGACTTCTACGATCGGGACGTTGCTTGCGCAACAAATCGCTGGTCAAAAACCGTACCTTGACCACAGTCGGAATGAGGTCGGTGGACGTTAACGGTAACGGGCCGTTAAACGGGAACGGTTTCCGAACACTAGTTGCAGGCACAGAAAATACGCCGTATACGTTCCACATAAACGGAGCATAATCATGAATGAAAAGATGTCTATAAAAGGTAGATTCGTTTTAAGGAACCTATTAGGATAGGGACATAACATTAATTTCGAATATGACAACAACTGAAATTTTACAAAAAAAGCACATGCCGACGCTGAATGTCATTAACGACAATCACGTCAGGAAAACCTAAAAAAAAGCGCCTTTCATAGGGACAACAGTCACTAGTATTTGCCGCTCCGTAAACCTTCTCCCACGTTGTGTGTACATTTCGGGCCCTGTTTGAACTCGGTCCCACTGCATGACCGAGCATGACCGGAGTTTTGGTGAGCATCGCGGCTTCTTCCTTTCTATCGCCTGCATAGCCGTCGCAGATTCACAGCACCAGTCAGCTTGCGATCACTTGCCAGATTAGGCAGATGCTGCGCACGTAATGAACAATTATTTTGGATCACATTGCAGCATAATCCAAGGTATTGAACCCGCTAAATCGGATCAAATGTTTTCGGGAAACAAGCGTCGTTCGCTGGACGCTGTTTTTGACAGCTCACATTCGTTGGAAGCGTGGTCCAAGCGGACCCACATAAGTATCGGCAGCCGTTCCGCGTGCTTCATTTATTTCGACGGCACTTGGCAACTGATGATGAAGGCCACCTTCTTGGCATTGGCCCTTCTTGGCGTCACCAATGCCCTTATGTGCTATCAGGGCCAGCAGAATGCGTCTCTCCCGGTGCAGAACTCGCCGATGGAATGCCTTGCAAATTCTATGTCATGCATTCTGACCTTTGACGAGGAGTCAAACACGGTTACGCGAGCTTGTCAGATATCGAATTGCACGGTAAGCACGCCGACCGTTTCGAAGGGTCGAAATTAGCTTGAAAGAGGAGCTGACAAAAACGAAGCATGATCGAGGGCTCAGGGCGGTCAGGTTATTGTGATAAGGATGTGAACGTGTGCATTTGTGCTAGGTGTACTGGGTGTGCTTTGGATGTGAACTGAAAGATCCGTGGACTGACTTATTTACGGCAAACTGGTCTATTTTTCAGCGGAACGGTGGTATTACTAACGACCCAGTGTGCGTGAATGTCACATCGAATGTCGCTAGCCGGTCTATCACAACGTATTGTTGCTGCTACAGCGATGGCTGCAATGAGGAACTAGAGACTATGACAAGCCCGAGCAAGAGTAAGAGGCACTTTTCAAACGTAAACGCTGATTACGACTTGTAGCACCCGCTGACACGAACTTGGCGGGAAGCATAGCTCATCGCATCGAGGANTTTTTGAAAATTTTTTGATTGATTCATTCAAACAAAAAAATTGTTCGGCTCTCGACAAGAAGTTGGTTCACTTTATTGCGTTCTGCAATGTATCATTGAAGAGCCTCAACCACGACAGCCTCCGCCAACTCTTTGCGTTCGCAAATCCGGCTAGTGACCGGGTCAAACAAAAATTTTTTTGTTTTTTTTTTGAAAAACAACCTATTTTTTGATTGCTTGTTTGATTGAATGAATTTTTGAAAATTTTTTGATTGATTCATTCAAACAAAAAAAATTTTTTGATTGACTGTTTGATTGCATGCTTTTCCCGATCACTACTCCATACCAAAAATACGGTACAGAAATTGAGTGGTAAGTACGGCCCTTATTAAGGCCGTAATATGGCCGTACTAGTGCACTTTCAGCCGTGGAACATTGCCGTACCGTACTCCGTACTGCGCCAATAGGTACGATACGGAAACCCGGCACCAGGCCAAGGCCGTACCGTATTCCACTCCGTAGAAAGGTACGGTCTAAGCTGCCATAGCGGCGCGTCACACAGGAGCAGCTATGGCGACCGCCATCACGGACCGAACATGCCTTCATTAACCGTCAGTGCTTACCTCTTGGCGGCCATGTGCGCGACGGAGCGATTCAGGAGCGCAACGTAATCCAGCGTAAAGCAGAGTCGAAGAGTGCCCAACTCCACGAAGTCGCCTCGGCCAGGCGCATCCTGGGCCAGCTTCAGGAAGGTCTCCGAGAGCTCGGGCGCCGTCTTCCATGTCTTGTCGTTGTAGCGGAACTTCTTCAAGCGCGGATTTGCGGGCGGCGTGCGGTTGTTGAGCAACTAGCGGTTGAGGTCGCCGAGTAAGAATTCACGGCCGTATGCGGGCGAGCCGCTCTCAAGAGGGTCGTAGTTGGCCACCTTGCTGGCGTCGATTTTCGGCTCATCGGCCTGGAAAATAGAGACTTAAAGGCGAAACTTGGATGATGGGCTCTACAGTACGCGTCACTAACTCGTGAAGCAATTTGTTCATTGTCACGACCATTCGTGAACTCGAGTCATGCTTTGACTACGTCGTTTTCAATTCTAAGCTCCAAAAACCCTAAGCTAAGTACTTAGGTAGTCATTTAGGTGCTCAGCACGTGAGCTACGCCTATGCGCTGCCCTATTAGCCACGCTCACCTGTTGCTCTCAACGCGGTTCAGAAGCTTGGTCGTGGCCTTGTCTTGCGGAACGAGCTTGAGGCACTTGCGAAGCGACTTCTTTGCCTCGTTGTACAAGCCGAGCTCTGCGAGAGTTGCGCCACGTCGATATCACGCTTTGCTCAGCGAGTCGTCCAGTTTCACGGCCTCGTTGGCGTCGATGTAGGCAAACCAATTGCTGAAAGCAGAAATAAGGTTCAGAGTAACAAAGAGAAATTTCCGTACTTTCCCAGCTTGATGTAGGCCTGAGAGCGATTCGAGAGCGTTTTGGCGCTGACGTTGTAGACGAGAGCGAGACTGTAGGCGTCAACAGCGTCCTGGTAGCGTCCCACTTCGTAGAAATGGTTTCCCCGCTCCTCCGCCGACTCCTCCCTGACGTCCGGTCCGACGCTTATGCCGTTCCACAGTCGCACATTTGGGGGGTGTCGATGGAGGCGGTACCATTGTGTCTGCAAGTTGTGATGTTAAGCAATGATAACTTTATGTTATGTGTGAGGTGTGATAAGAAAATTTGTGAAGCGATGAAGTGAGACCGCTCGGTAACCGGCGATGGAAGCTAGCTTAGGACGGACTCCCCCACAATACGCCGTTTCACAACAAAGTCAACAAACTGGCTCGAAACGTGAAAGCCATAAATAATACCGCGGTTCAAATGTTTTCCCGCAAGTAGTGCATCGAGATAAGGCCAGTAAAAAGTGCTAACGATGAGTGACTGACGGAACAATCAACAATGGTAAACGAGCGAACGCAGTTATAAACAACACGTTGCCTAACTTTTGCCTACTAGTAAAATACAAACGGCTAACGCTGATGGTATGAAAGTGGGAATAGCACTAATCTCGCGGAATATATTTTGAGCAGAGAAAAAACGCTTTTCGCTTTCGACTTTAGTACGATTAACCCGACGCAACGAGGCATCTCAAATGCGCCTAGGACAAAACGGACGACGTGACGACGCAGGAATGCGGAATAAACAAGCATGCGTCGCTGCCGGATTGCGCGCCAATGCGGCTATTGATCGATAACGCATACGTACCAGCGGATTGCACCCGCTTGCTGCTGATAAGCGCGACACTCGGACCGCCGCCGTTCCCTCCGAGTAGCAAACGTGCGCTTGCGAAATGCGACCCACTAGGCCGCATTGAACCAAGAGCCGTCACTTTGCAGAACAACGCGCACACCTGGGCATGCTACTGGGCTATTCCCAGTGTTGGCACGGAACCGTGATTTTGAACTGAATTGAACTGGGTCCAGTTCAGTTCAGTCCAGTTCGTACGAACTACGTCGAAAAGTGAAATGCACTAGGATCCTTGGATTTTACCGGTGTTAAGTGTGGTGACAGCGTGAATGATTACTAGAGTGCCAGATTAAGGTATGTGTTAACCTAAGACACGGTTGCATGTTGAGATGGTCACAGTTAAGCGAGATTTGACGGCCCTTAGATGCACAAATTCAAGGAAATACGCCGATATCATGCGAAGTGGCCGGTACTGTCAGGATAGTGTACACCGATGCACGTCGAATTCCACCTTAAGTGCAATCGTCGAGTACCAGAACTCGAGAGCGGACCCGGACGCGTCAGTACTGACAGAAGGGGTCCCGTACTCGGACCCGTTCCCGCCGGTCTGGACGGGTCGTCATTCGGATTGGTATACTCGACCAGCTACGCAAAGCGAGCGTTTTCGACATTCTAAGGGCGAAAATGACGAACAAGCAGCCCGACGCAGGCGACACCAACGAAATTTCAGCCAAAAAAATTAAGATTTTAGTGAAAATATGCTCTACCAACGAGCGATTAGTAGCAAATTTGCTTGTAAAATTACATGCTAAAGTTCATTGAACTCAAAATTTTTGGACTGAACTGAACTAAACTGGGTTTAGTTCAGTTCAGTTCACCCCAGTTCAATTGAACTTGCCAGTTCAGCAAAACACTGGCTATTCCACAAGCAAATGAGATCCTTTGAAAGCCAGAACTTTGCGGTTGAGACTACTTTTCAGCAAGCAGAGCATAGACGGTGGATTTTATTACGTGCATCTGGAAGAAGTTAGCCCCACAGCAAAATGCCGACAACACTGAGTACGAAACTTGCATTACCTGGACAACGCGTAGCAAAAGGCAAGCACCAGACCTCGTCAAAATGTACCTACACAGCAACGAAGAAGTCCTTTTCACAAAAGAGCTTTAAGTGATTCGACGCACGTTACATGTCAATGGGTTCGCTAGTGCCCTTCTATCAAGCGGTTAACTTTGGCTCAACAAGAATCCGAATTACATGCGATACTGTCTTCTAAACATCGCAATATTGCTTCTGCGGGTAATTATCAGCCTCGATGATTCGTTGTTGTGACTGTCATACAAGAATACCGCCGCTGGGCCTGTCCTTCAAAAAAAAACCCGTCCGCTGAGCCTAAGGGTCCCCAATAAAAACAAAGACGCGAAGCTAAGAAACCAAAACACGGTAGCCTCTATTACACCTACTAAACTAGGCTGCTCTGCCAACGGACATTCGATTCTCTTTCCCCGCTTTTCGATTTTGACTGCCTAATCGCCGCTAAAACATCCCTCACTCGTCCACCTCTGTCGTAGGCCAAAATGACACATCGTTGGGCACACGTTGGAATAACAAATCCACTGCGATCACTGATGGAACAGTCGGGTGCTCACTTGATGAGCAATTAATGCGGAGAAAACTGCCCCGAAAATAACGATACTGCACCCGCTAAATCGGATCAAATGTTCTCGGGAACAAGCTTGGTTCGCCGAGCGATATTTTCGACAACTCACAATCGTTGGAAGCGTAGTCCTAGTGAACTCGTATAAGTATCGCATACAGTTAGTTAATTCAACTCTATTTATTCCGCGGTACAGAGAAACGAAAATGACGGCTTACGTTCTTGCCTTTGCCCTTCTTGGCGTCACCAATGCCCTTACGTGCTATCAAGGTCAGCAAAATACGTCTCTCCCGGTGCAGAGTTCACCGATGGATTGCCTTCCAAACTCCTTGTCATGCATATTGACCGTCGACAAGGCTACAAACACGGTTACTCGAGCTTGTCAGATATCGAATTGCACGGTAAAAACTTCCTCTACTTCCAAAGGTCGAAAGTAGCTGCAGGGGGGGGATCGATGGTGTATGGTATGCTATGGTGCTCTTTACCGACGGTTTTAGTATGGCATGGGTGGCATTCACATCTCCCACCCAATCCAAGCAATGACCGAGTACGTTTTTATTTCCCATTTTGACCGAAAAGCACAAAAAAGTATTGAACGCAAGAAGAGGGTTTATTCCGATCAAAAACCACAGTCAAAAAGCGAAGCCTTTGGCAAAAACTAAACTCTTTTTTTCACTATCGCTATGTAAATCTCCAGTTTGTCATGATTCCAGGTTCCAGGTACCAGCAAAATAGGCCTGGACCCAGTCAACCGGCGCTGTCCGGGTTTACGCGATGCCTCGTTCTCTGTGAAAAAGGAGCTCTGTTTTGACGTCAGTTCAAGGTGTAACAATATGTCCACAATGGATTGCGGCCGCAAAGGCCGCAACCGCCGCAATGCGCCACCGCAAAAAATGGTGTCCACAATGACCACCGCAATGCGGCCGCATTGCGGCCGCAATTCCGGCGCTGCTTTGCGGCCGCAATCGAAGTTTACCAAAGGGGGACCCTTTGCATGAGGCGAAATCGATCATCACCGATTGTCTTCAAAATTTGCCACGACACTAACTATGCGGAGCCTCTACCAAAAACGCAGTTTATATTCGAAAATACTGACTTTTTTCTCAGACCGTTAATATTGAAGCATCATGCTCTATAGTGCTCTACTAGCATTTCTAGCGCATTCCTAGCTTTTTAGAGCGTCATCGTTCATTATGCATACCCAATAATTCGTTGAAAACCACTGCTTGCTGCCGTTGCGGCCGCAATCCATTGTGGACACCCTTTGCGGCACCGCAATGTGCGGCCATTATTGCGGCCGCAAACGGTGTCCACAATGGATTGCGGCCGCAATCACCGCAACCGCCGCAGTGGGCCGCATTGCGCCCGCAACGCGGTGGTGTTGCGGTGGCGTTTTCATTGTGGAGGATTGCGGCGTTGCGGCCGCAATCCACTGTGGACATAGTGTAGGCCATCTGCTTTCAGATAAACGGCGTGTTGTCTGCAAAACCGGTATGCACGAACAGCACGTCGGATATCGCAAGCGTGTACGGATCGCTAGAAACGTTCTGTTGCTGCTACAGTGACGGTTGCAATGAGGATCAAGAGACACTGCTTAAACTCGGTATGCTCATTCTTTCAAACTGGGTAGGAAGCGGTATAAGCGACTTAATTGGCATTGGATCTCGGTACATTGTCGAATTGGCGGAATCTGTCCCAATGGCCCAATACACCGATTCAAGACGATTGTTTTTCCTGGCACTAGCTGTCTTAGCATCATCACTGTTATCTTAAAGGAGTTCTATGCCTGTATCAAAACATTAGCCCGGCTCGTAAATTTTATGCAATTTATCTGTATTGAACGCTTTGTTCCAAGCTTGCGCCTGAATATATTTTTCAAAACCTAAACCTGAACTCAGGTGCAACCTTGCTGTGTTCAGAAACCCCGTCCCTAATAGAACCCCAACTTGCTGCTAAACTGGAATCGGTATTGGAGTTTTATGGATATCGGAAACTTTTTTGGAATCGGGATCATTTTCAAGTGTGCGAGTGGATTGAATAATAGTGGGATCGGTACCCGATGAGTGCCCAACCCTGGTACCCTATCTACGTCGGATACCGCTTATAGCACCCGTCGAGACGAACTTGGCGAGAAGCATAGCCCGTCGCATCGAAGACTTTTACGATCGGAACGCAGTTTCAGCTGAGCGCACGTTTATTCGTCGTGTAAGTGCAAGGACTCTTCATGATGGACAGAATATTCCAATTACTTATCACTGCATTAAGCCACCAGTACGTTTAGGTCGTCTACCACGTGTATCAGCATATTGACCGTGAGAGCAAGGGCCACGACTGAATCTCGGACGGTCCCTTGTGTTCACAGGCTTTTCATCGCGAAAACCAAGGCGAAACGTGATCCGTATACGGGTCTGGCTTCGTATGAGGGTGAATAAACTTATCTGACGCGCCGTGGAATCAAACAGTGAGAGGCATGAGAATAAAGGCGGGCGCAGTGTTCCGTTTACGCCCCATGTCAATTCCTCCCGTTTAGTTTCCACCATGTATTCTGATCGACACTACTTTGGCCAATATCTGGAAGGGGTGTTGGGCTATTTTTAAAGGAAGTTTTGACAATGCAAATGATTGACACTCAGAATCATTGAATGTTGTGAATGGCGGGCGTTCGTAGTTTTAATAGCAGGCTATCATACCACTTCGAAAATACCGCCATTCGCTTCGCCTTGGGTAGTAATTTATTCAGCGGACACTGCTTGAACTGCACTTCCAAGACCGTGTCATGCGTTTTTGCAATTTTTGCAAGCATAACGCTATGTCGCGTTCAAAAAACTTTATGGAAAAAAGACTAGCCGGCCCGTGTTACGCCAAGAAAAGTGGACACGACGTCGTACCCAGGGAGTTGTATACCGTATTTC
>JNEY01000521.1:0-14307 GCA_020875895.1 Aphelenchus avenae | reverse complement strand
AAGCGCTAAAACGAAGACAGCGGAGGTGAAGTGTAAGATAAAGCTAGCCAAAATGCAGGTATGTTGATCCGAATGAATGCATTCCGTGAAGCTAGAAGTAATATCAATAATTGCAAATAGCACTAAAAAGCGTAACCAGCACAAAGTGGCGAAGAGTGACGCTAAACAGCAAATATTGGAGTTTCTCAGGTAAACTCTAAGAAATAACCTATGCTCGTAGCCCCTGCCCCGACCAGTTTACAGTTCACATTATTTTAGCTCTTTTGCTTCCTTAAGTTCACACGACCTTAACGGCAGGAAGCCAAGGCGAAGTTCGAAATGCTTGGCACGTTATTTTTGCGTTGTCGTGCCGTAGAATCATGACAGAAATTTAGTTTTGTAAATTCACGGGTCTTTCTATAGGGCCATTTATGGATTAAAGCTTACGAAGTGAAGGATTTCCCGCGTGAACCCACCTTACCTCGATAATGCGAACAGCGCGGACGAAAGGGCAGAATGTCGGCAGCAGGAAAGACACGCGTTCACCGGGGCTATTGCGCAGGAACTCGTCGACGAGCTGTTGAATTTCAGTGAGAGTTGGCTGCCCGACAGGACCGGGCAGGATTCGGCACTAAGAGAAGAAAACATGTGTGTTATTGACAAGGGACAACGTTCTCAATGCTGACGACGGCCCACAACGCTCATCCTTCGACGCAGATCACTTCCACTAACGAAGGCCGCTCCAACTAGAGCTTGGCTGGTCAAGAGACGCATACACCCAACCTCCTGCACGCGGAAGTGGAACTGCGTAACGCCGAGCGTCGACATCCGCAGCAGCGACTCGTTTAGCTCCTCCTGCGAGGCGTTGAAGCACTGCAGTTCGCACAACTTTGCCGCAAAACGGACACTCTTGTCAAGCAGCGACTCCAGTACCGACGGGGAGTGCGACACATACATCAAAGTGCATCCGTTTCGAAGAAGAGAGAGAACCGTGTCCATCGAAGTGTGCGAACTTTGCGCCGCAAACACGCTGCCCGGTCGTGACAAGCGTGAAGCTTGCCTGATCCGTACGAACCACTCTCCAGACCTACACTCAGTTCCCTGAAAAACGAAAGACTTGGCGGATTCGGGAATCACGCATACTAGTAAGACGTCGTAGAATGGCCGAAGTGCGAGAGCGTCCGCGCGGTCGTCCACAAGCCTACGAATGTGGCGGCAGACCAGCTGGCAGGTGTCAAAGTCATCGCGCGCAGCGAAGTGGAGCACTTCCTCCAGGATTAGTCTAAATCGGAAACGTAATAGGTGATCGCGTGGTCCGCTTCGTACCTGCCCGGCCCTTGCGGTAGAGGCCGCGAGCACTGAGCACCCTGATCGATGAAGATGCGCATTGCTGTTACCCTTTCCCTGAGCAGCCTAAACAAACGGTATCCTTCGTTGCCATCCCTGTGTAGGACCTGGTGTTCTTTCATACTTTCGTAATGTATGACTGACTTACTTCCACGGTCCGTAGCTTTGCCGTCCAATTGCGCAGCTAGTAGTCCAGAGATACGACATTGTGATACGACTATGGTCAGTTGTAGCCCATCGCGGCCGATGACGACAAGGTATCGGTCGCTGTCCATGCCGCCGACCACGTGAGGCGAGCAGTGGGGACACACCCGTACGCGGCGATCAGCGGCAGCCGACCACAGTTCGTGAAAGCGGAAGTTTAGCGGGGCATTGATAAAGCGCAAACGAAGGGGTCGGAAGCGCAACTGCTGATCCGATGACTTCTCTTTAAAAGCCTAAAATCTTGCTTGTGGAACCAATCGCTGGTCACAATCCGTACCTTGACCAGTCGAGCAGCAAAAGTAACTCAAGCTTTGCTTTCACACTTAGTTGCCGCGAAAATGAGATGGACATTCTGAACGTCAAAGGTTGCAGGCACAGAAAGTACGCCGTATGCGTTCCACATACACGGAGCATAATCATGAATGAAAAGATGTCTATAAAAGGTAGATTCGTTTTAAGGAACCTATTTGGATAGGGACAGAACATTAATTTCGAATATGCCAACAACTGAAACTTTACAAAAAAATCAGGTGCCGACACCGAATGTCATTATCGACGATCACGTCAGGAAAACCTAAAAAGTGCCTTTCAGGGACAACAGTCACTAGTATTTGCCGCTCCGTAAAGCTTCTCCCACGTTTCGGGCCCGGTTTGGACTCGGTCCCACTGCATGACCAAGCATTACCGCAGTTTTGAGCAATTATTCGTGGGGACGGATCTAGGCCTGCAGAAACAGCGCACACTTTCTATGGCTTAAGTGAAAAGGTTTTGGGAGACTAGCTACGTACTGGGCAAGGCTACCGCAGTGAGCATCGCGGCTTCTTCGTTTCTATCGCCTGCGTAGCCATTGCAGATTCACAGCAGCAGTCACCTTGCGATCACTTGCCAGATTAGGCACATCAACAGAGGGATGCTGCGCGCGTAATGAACAATTATTTTGGATCACATTGGAGCATAATCCAAGGTATTGAACTCGCTAAATCGGATCAAATGTTTTCGGAAACAAGCGCCGTTCGCTGGACGCTGTTTTTGACAACTCACATTCGTTGGAAGCGTGGTCCAAGCGGACCCACATAAGTATCGGCAGTGTTCCGCGTGCTTCATTTATTTCGACGGCACTTGGCAACTGATGATGAACGCCATCTTCTTGGCATTGGCCCTTATTGGCGTCACCAATGCCCTTATGTGCTATCAGGGCCAGCAGAATGCGTCTCTCCCGGTGCAGAACTCGCCGATGGAATGCCTTGCAAATTCTATGTCATGCATTCTGACCTTTGACGAGGAGTCAAACACGGTTACGCGAGCTTGTCAGATATCGAATTGCACGGTAAGCACTCTGACCGTTTCGAAGGGTCGAAATTACCTTGAAAGAGGAGCTGTCCAAAAACGAAGCATGATCGAGGGCTCAGGGCGGTCAGGTTATTGTGATAAGATGTGAACGTGTGCCTCTGCGCTAGTTGTATTGGTTGTGCTTGGACGTGAACTGAATGATCCGGTGGTTGACTTATTTTCGGCAAACTGGTCTGTTTTTTCAGCGGAACGGTGTCATTACTAACGACCCGGTGTGCGTGAATGTCACATCGAATGTCGCTAGCCGGTCTATCACAACGTACTGTTGCTGCTACAGCGATGGCTGCAATGAGGAACTAGAGACTATGACAAGCCCGAGCAAGTGTAAGGAGGCACTTTTCAAACGTAGACGCAGATTACGACTTGTAGCACCCGCTGACACAAACTTGGCCGGAAGCATAGCTCATCGCATCGAGGAATTCTACGATCGGGACGCAGTTTCAGCCGAGCGCACGTTTATTCGTCGTGTAAGTGCGATGATTTTTCGCGGTTGACTGCATATTGCACGTTACCTTTAGCAGCATCACGTGAACGTAACGTTTAGGTCGTCAACCATGTGTACGAGCACATCGATCGTGAAAACGAGAATGACGGCTGAATCACGAGTGGTCCCTCGATGCCACGAGCGAATAAACACCGAAGTGGTTGTTCAATGACTTTTATACATCATAATGGGTTACCGCTAGAGAACACCCGGAGTGCCCGCCGTTGCAGTCATACCATACATGACTGATCTGGTATGACTGGTATGACCACGACTGACTGGCTCCAACAGATTGAACCACCCTCATGACGTTATAAGCTACTTCTCGGATCCGTCCGCGTTCGACGCTGTTGTTTGTCAAAAAATCGTAAAGAGAGCTTCAGAAGACTAAGGAGAAGTAGAGGTTTCGACATCAAAAGAGAGTACATACTTTCTGGTTCGTACGAATCTAAGTGGGTCTCGCCGTACACGTCTTGGTGGGCCTCGCAGACGTCTGATGAGAGTTAGGACCTTGTCGGCCACTTAGTCACGGTAAAATTTGGGCATATCAACGCGCCCCGGCCGTGGCTTCCTCTCCTGATGGTACGCTGTTTGTTTTCTTGCTGCTATAAGTACGTCACCGCATGTCGTTCTACGAAATAGGCAGCATCCGGCCTCAGAAGACCGCCCTAAAGCTTTGGAGCCCACACTGTCAGCATGACAGCATATATGCGTCGTCGCAATAAGCCGTTGCCACGGACAAATAGCATTTGCTTTCACGTCACTAGTCAATGTTGGCGTCGTGCGTGCCTCAGCTAGGGCCAAGCCCCACGTTTTGCTTGGTCTTGACTTGCTGGAGCTTTTACTTTTTTGTGCGTAACATACGACTATGTTTCAAGAGAAACAATCGCCAGCCCTGGATAAAAAAATTGAATCAGGCGACCGTCCCATGAAGCTCCATACTTCTTTCCTAGCCGCTCTGCTTATGAGCAGCAAGAGCCACAGCGCCGAGAAGACGTGTACGTCTAACTCAAACGCCTGGACGACTAATAGAAGATCAACTGCGCCCGTCGAGACTCGATTTTTGTGGCAGAGAACATAGTCTAGAACACGGCGGAACGCGGATGGAGTAGCAAACCAATTTACGTATACATTGACGCTGACAACGTAGTACGCAGATAAAATAGCCGTTTAAAAGAGAAGCTTTACTTCCACATCTTTCGTTTCTTCTCGCGTCTTTCTCCGTACCGAGAATTCTCAGCATGCAGAAGATGGCAACGTTCTACCGCTACAGCATAAAAGATGCCATTAAAGCTGCGCAGTAGCTAGATCCAGTAAAGCATCACGTCAAGTATAAGCAGGGATAAGCATCGGCAAACCCCGTTCCTAAGCCCGTAAACCGTAATGGTGAAGTCATCCGTAACCTCGAAAAGTGAAGATTGGACGGTTACGGGTAGCATAAATGTCTGTAAATTACGGCTGGAATGCGGCGACCATAAACTCTTAGGCTCTCTCCTTCGCTAAGGTCGTAATGACCCTTGTCTGGTCTCACAAGTCATACGGGCGTAAATACCATAGGGCCAAAGCCAAGTGGCAGTAAACTCGTCCAAGACTTAGCCGAGGTAAGCACACGCCAAATCTAAGAACCCGTCGTTCCAAACGGGAAAACAACGCTATTCTCGTACCTTGCAGTTCTGAAGTGGCTACACGAGCGCCATGAAACGCGTGCGGTCATTAAGAAGACGGCGAGCATTTGCGAGCAGCTGTCGTGGAACCATCAGGAGCCGTGTTTTGCCGGTCAGAATGTGATGTCGACAAGTGTAATTAGCTGCAGATAATGAGAAGCCGTTCCGACATGTGTTTTTTAATTTACTTTCTCAAGACGGGGGTTCGCCCGCTCTATGCCGAGTGGCCAATAAATCCTTTTCGCAGGACCGTACTGTGCCAAGCGAGGCAGGGTCCGGTGCTAGGGCCTTAGCGCTTCAAGTAGGTGCCGATACGAGGATGCACAATACAAGTGCATAGCACATGCAAAAATTATCTGTCTTCTTCACGTCTTTTTTACTGGCACATAATCAAATGCCGACCTGCTAGATAAGCAAAACTCAGACATGATTTCTGTCTAGTTTGGTGAGCACAGCGCAATCACTAGTTACCAGTCCGTTTGCGGAAACATGCCGGATTACAGAGAGCAGCGGTTGCACACCTAACGACCAATTAACTTAAAGCAGGCTACATTACCGGAGATTCACTGTACCCGGCCTCGACAAAAACGGATCAGAAGTTTCAGCGGAAAACAAGCGTGGTTCACCGACCACGCGGATCCGTATGAAGTGTTGTCTACGTGCACGGACAAATACTGTGTGTAGAACAGCTTGTCCATTCATTTCGACGGCAACCAGCAAGGAAATATGAAGGCTTTCGTTCTTTTCCTTGCTCTCATCGACAGTGCCAACGCCCTACGTTGCTATCAGGGACAGCAAACTGCATCGATTCCCGTCGAGGGCTCGCCGATGGAATGCCTTGCGAACTCCGCGTCGTGCATACTAACACTCGACGGCGAAACAAAGACGGTTACCCGAGCTTGTCAGATATCGAATTGCACGGTACGTACGTTCATTTCACTTGACGTTTTCAACCAGTGCAGATTCGCCTGTCTCAAAAATATTCCGATTTGTGACAACGATCAGTTACCGGAATGGGTTCCACCAAGTCATGTAGGCCTTGTCTCATCAAAGCAGCTACCATGGCTCACGATTGCCTCACCCCTGAGATGAATAAACGGGAAGCGAAGCATGTAGGGAAGACCTTTTGTATACGCAATAAAAACTAGAATCTTTTCGTGTTGCTATGGTCTAAGCTGCCGAAATCGACTTTGTGCCCCCCAACTTTTTAGCTTAAAGGTTGAGGTTAGACTTTATTTTTGGAGCAAGCACTTTTTTATATCCATACGTATTGCATTTTGGCGGCATTGCTATCACATGGGCATTTGGCGGTCGGTCTGTTCCATACAAGTTTACGACTGCTATTGAGTGTTTACCAGTAGCCTGCCACAACGGACGCAGTTATGCGCTGAGTGGCACATAGCCCTGAACGTATTCCAAGGTTTCCTTGTGGAACCAGTCATTTTTTACAGATAAACGGGGTTTTTACCCCCGCCCCCGTGAGCTGGAACGTTACGTCAAAGACCGGTGCCTTTGTAACGACGCATTGTTGCTGCTACGTTGATGGATGCAATGCGGCTCCTGAGACAAACGGAATCCAGGGTAGTAGCACTTTTCCGAACATATCGCATACGGCTTATAGCACCTGCTGAGACGAACTTGGCGGGAAGCATAGCTCATCGCATCGAGGACTTCTACGATCGGGACACAGCGCCTGCCGAGCGCACCTTTATGCGCCGCGTAAGTGCAAATTTCATTCGCGGTTGACTAAACATGGCACTCACGTGTCCGCTCATGGCGCAAAGTGATCGTCTAGGTGGTCAATGAACTGTACCAGCACATCGACCGTGTGAGCACAGATAACAACTGAAACTCGCGTTGTGTGTGTGCGTATTCTCACCCGCGAATAAACGTTATCAAAGCAAAATTCACGCGATTTGTGACATAATTTTACCAATCGACTTTGTAGGTGATTCTAAAATCGGCGCACGTTTCTTACGTACTGTTGGGTACTAGAAAAATTTCTTCGGAATTGTGCTACGCAATTTGCGCAGTTCGTCTCTTACATGTAGATTGTTCGATGTCTGAGCGATCATGCAGGATGCGCCGGCCAACATTAAAAG
This sequence comes from Aphelenchus avenae, assembly GCA_020875895.1. Lineage (NCBI taxonomy): Eukaryota > Metazoa > Nematoda > Chromadorea > Rhabditida > Aphelenchidae > Aphelenchus > Aphelenchus avenae. The sequence continues at coordinate 7,177 of JNEY01000521.1, read as the reverse complement.
ATAATTAAAGCGGCAAGCGAAATTTTAGGATTAGGGTAAGCTATTTTTCCATCGTTGTCGATCAGCTTTAGTCATCTGCCTGGTGGGAGCTGCTGAAACTGCATTGCATCTAAGCTTAATTATGTGTTGCCTTTAAATTTTTTTGCAAACTGTAACGTTCAGTCTTAGTAGTAATGCTATGCAGTCTCAAATATCAAACACGGACATTGAATCGCAGTGAATCAACCTGAAGCGCCCAACAATATAAGGTAACAGAGTTTATTCCATTCGAGCTAGGTTCTACGCGGACACCAACATTAGTGTATTCAAGGATGTGTGAGACAAAGTCCTAACTAGAATTCAGTCGACCAACTCGTACGGGAAGGGCTTCATGTTCGCAATGTCTTCTTCCGACTCGAAGATGCATCCATTTTCGATGAAAATGAAGCCGACGCTGCGATCGTCGCGTATGCCCAGACACACCGTCAGATGCTCCTTGGTCCGCGCGTTCCGGAAGTGGTAGACGTCGAAGCGACTGGCACTCTCCTCGCGGTGGCGAGCGAGCACGTGCGGGGGGATGATGACGTTTCGAAGCGTAGGATACCTACATTGGGCGGGTGCTGGAATGCCGTCCCGCCGGAATTCCAACTGAACGTAAAAGAGCATGCCGAGTTCACCGGGCTTCTCGGCTTCTAGGAATCGCTAAAACGTAGGAAAACCAGCATGACAGTGACAGTTTAAAAAACAAAAACAAAAGAAGGATATCACAAAATGTGAACGCACTTCGATGATGCGATCCGCGCGGACGACAGGACAGAACGGCGGCATCATGAAAGATAGGCGTTTACCGGGGCCAGTGCGCAGGAAGTCATCGGCGAGCTGTTGGATCTCAGTGAGAGTTGGTTGATCAACAGCATCGGTGAAGATCTGACACTAAGAACTAATTGTTATTAGTAAAGTTCGCAACGCTAGCAGCGTTCGCGCTCACTTGAGTAGATTACTTACACTCACGAAGGTCGCTCCAGCTAGCGCTTCGCTGGCTAAAAGTCGCACATATCTAACCGCCGGCATCCAAAAGTGGAACTGCTTCACTCCGAGCGTCCTCATCAGCTGCAGGGATCCGTCCATGCCCTCCGGCGAAGCGCGGAAACATCTCAATTCCCCCAACCTCACCGCGAATAGGACTTCTTCGCTGATCAGTGACTGCAGCACCGATGCGGGATTCGGCACATAAATGAGCCTCATTGCGCATCCGTTCCGAAGAAGAGACAGAACCGTCTCCATCGATGTCTTCGACCCACTGCCCACAAACAAACGTCCAGGAACTCCAGTCACGCTTGGAGCCTGGTCGACCCGTGCAAACCACTCTGCAGTCTTGCACTGCCTACTCTGAAAATGCTAGCTTAAGGCAGAAGCATGGAACCAGGCTTACAAGCGAGACTTCCTGGAGTGACCGGAGTGCGAGCGCGCCCGCTCGGCCGTCCACAAACATGCAAAAGTGGCGGCATGCGAGCTGGAAAGTGTCCAGGTCATCGCGCACTGCGAAGCGAAACACTTCCTCTAGGATTTCGGCCTGCTTTAGAAACTCAAGCTGCCTGAACCGGGAAAAGAGTTGAAGACAGATTATCTACTCTTTACTGCTTCTTACCTCTCCGGTCCTGTCGGCAGAGACCGCGAGCACTTAGCGTCACGCTCAGCGAAGGTACGCACGGCTGTTACACTCTGCCTGGACCGCGTATATCCACGGGTGTCGGGACAGCCGTCGATTCTTGCATCGAACCAATGCCACGACAACTCGACTGTCAAACGTTGACCGTCGGTGTCCTTTACGAAATGATAGCGGTCGATGACGGTTCCATCGACCATGCACGGTGAGCAGAAGGGACACGGCTGTATGCGGTGGTCAGCAGCGTCCGGCCACAGCTCGTGAAGATACTTGTTGTGTGGAGCGTGGATGAAGCACAGTTGAAGAGGTCGGAAGCGCAACTGACGAACAGATGGCTTCGAATCTTTGAAGGCCTAGACTGGTACTTCAGCGGCGGTTGTTTGCGGAACAATTCGGAAGGCACCAGGTGCGACCCATAATTCTCAATTAAAATTAAATTGGTGGAATTCCGACGACTTCCAGTCAAGAATCACTATAACCTAGACCGTTGGGGTGGCCTGCAAAATGTTTTGGGTGGCCGGACGTANGCCATTCTTCCTGCATTGCGTTCATTTAAAGGGCTGCGAATTGGACTTACGACAATTTTTCAAGCAGGCAACATATAAATAAGAACTTCACAATTAGATGAAAAATAGCTTATACGGAATATACCGTATTTCTTCGAATATAGCCCCACCTCGAATAGAGCCCCACCCTCGAATAGAGCCCCACCCCCAAGGTCCTAGATACCCCATCTGGGGTATCCAAACTTCAAATCTAAGGCCATATTTGGATAGATAACCATAAAATAAGAATTTTAAAACAGAGAGCGAGTCTTACTAATGACAAATAAAATTTAAAATAATGCTCAAAATTTATTTTTTTCTGAGAAAATACCTTACGAAAAATAGAGCCGCAGGGGCTCTATTTGAAGAAATACGGTATACGGAAACAAAAGAAACGTTCCAAAACGTCTCGAAATGCTCGCTAGTGAAAGACCTTACCTGGACAACAGCCGGGATCAGCTCGGCGGATGGCGTCACGCCGGGAATGTACAGAGGTTCATCGCCCAGAAACAGATGCTCAACGAAGACGCTGAGTTCGGCGTTGTCCTCAGCGAGGGATAAGGCCTCGTTGGTTACGTCGCCAAGCGGTTCGGGGCCGAAGTGTCCGAAGAATGATGGTACCAGACTGCCGGCATACTTCCACTTGCTGTTGACCGGCGCGTAGTCGATGATCTCGTTAGCTTCGTCGAAGTCAAGCAGCAAAAGTAACTCTAGCTTCGCTTTCACACTCAGCTGTTTTGAAACAGAGCTCGACATTCTAAACGAAAACCGTTATCAGCTTACCATACACGCATTAGGCGTTTCATTTCTACACGGTGAACAGAAACACCAACGCAGAACAGGCCGTGAAGTAACACAACAAGTCGCTAGGGCTCGTACCAAAAGTTCCGATCCTTTGTCCAAAGTTTTTAAATTCTTTCGCGCTATCTGTGTAAGGCTTCAAGAGCAAGCACTGATGGAGCTTCGCTGGTAGACCAGCCTAACGACGCCTCAGTTTAAAGACTTATTATGTACCACCCAAGCATCGACGCCTCTCTACTTCCAGCCATCTCCCGAAGCGCAACCATTATATGCGTCTTGGAACACGGGACATTGCTGGGGACCTCCTGATGGTGGCTATAAAGGAGGCCATCCGGTTTTTAACAGAGACCCTCAGTACAACTTTTCCGGAATGGCATAGAGGAGATGTAGATCTCCAATCTATGATCATAGCTGGACAGATATGGACAGTGAAAGTTCTAAAATCACCTACCGAGTTGTATTAATAAAAAAACTGGAAGATTTTCCGAAATCGGGGTCCGAAAAAGTAAATCTCTCGGAGGTCTATTAGGGGAAATACGGAAGGTCGAAAAAGTCTAGAAATCTTCTGCCCTTGGAAGAAGAATCCACCAGCTGTTATATAATAGCGGAGAACAGAAACAGCGAACAAGTCAAAAGCTGAACTTCGTAGGGCCTATAGGAGCGCTAGATGCCATTAGTAGCAATCACGATAGAAGAAGAGAACCGAGAGTTTCGGTATTTCGAAATAGAGCTTGGCTTTGGCTGGTACTGTCCTTTTATAACCATAAAAGTGGCCTTACCAGACGATTCCAAGAGCTCCCTGCGTGTAGGTCAGAGCGCTGCGAAACTGTCTTCCTACAAGGCAGCAGTATGATGGTTCTCGTTCAACGCATCCTCTTGACGCTTTTCGAACTCGGCTCTGTTTAATTACCGCCATTAATCGGAGCTTCGAGCACGACGCTCGTGGGAAACGGCTTACGGAAATTTCGGAAGCAACCCACCCATGGAAGTTCATGTAGTGCTGACCATCGGCGTTCGCGTACCTCAGTCTTGTGCCCACCAAATGCTCTGACACTTAAGTGAACAAAAATCGAACAGCGAAAGGCAACAAAATGGTCTAAAAACAGTCATTTAATTAAGCAGAGATATCAATAAGTTTGTTACTACTAGACGTGGTAACGTTGATAAAGCGGCATTAGTCAATTCATGTGTTCGGCATGAACGGAATTTTATCGGTGCCAAAACCCATGCTAAGGAAAAATTCGCGCTTTGGCATCTTCTATTCGAAATTTACATGACTGTATCTTTTTCTCATGTCACTTACAACTGAATTAGAGTACACAACTTGTTGGAAAAGTGTATAATCATAACTTAAAATGGCAGTTAACATAATCCTTCGAGATTTGTGCCGTACCAAATGGCCTTCTGTTGCACTGCTCCTCGTATCGGGCCTTGATCGAAACCGCATCATGGAAGTTGTCGTTGTCGTTTTCTGTCACGTCGCACGAAATAAGCACTTTTCGGGCGAGCGTTTGAAAGCAAGTTAGGCATATAAGCCAATGAATGATAATGACAATGCTTGGTAATATAGTCAACAACAAATCGGACGTCAACAACAGCACCGCTGTAGCGGTAAGCAAGGGGACACGCTCCGCTCAAGGGGACACGAAACGGCGAGGAGAAGTGCGAGGATGGCCTGAAGGATGAGGTGCTTTCGAACGAAGTCCTTAATGAGCTGGAACTTGACTAGAGGCAGGTGGTCGTTTGAGCGAAGCGGTGTGTTCAAAGAACAAGAAGAGCAGGAATTCAGATGGCGCATTATGTTGGTCACAATGTGCCGAAGAGCGCAGTATGACATCAGTGTCCAAAAGAAACTGGTGAAGGACACGCATCGAGCAAGAATTGCAATCAGAGCGAGCACTGTGCCGAGGGAATCTACCGCCTCGGTCTCGTAGTACGCGCTCGACGGAAAATCGACCAAGCGCTCCGCTCAAGGGGACATTTTTTGCTTGTCACATTCATGGCGCAGTCTTTAGCGGCCGAAAGCAGCTCTTGCTCACTGAAGGGTTTGGCAAATGGTCCGGCTTTGCACCTGCTAGCATACACTTGAAACAGCGTTGTCGCGTCGGTGTACCCGCTGCAATTGTACGTCCAGAACACGTAGACATCTGGATCGTTTCTTTGTTTATCGATGCCTTACCTCCAACTGTTATGCCAAAACCCGAAAATCGGCAAAAATCGGCTGGAAATTTTCTGAATTCTACTGAGGGTGGATGCTTTTGTCTATAATTATTTCAAGGTTTATTAAGCTGATGCTTGTGGTAATAACCATAAGGTTCGAGATATCTCTGCTTCTAACGGCTCTTCAAATCCTCCAACGTACCAGAATTCTGCAGTCGTTGCGGTAGAATCAAGCAGTAGGCGACAACAAGAAAAGCAGCGCAGCGCAGCAGGTGTGAGAAGCGAAATGCCCAGCCACCAGTGGCGGTGATATTGCGAAGTAAAGGGCCTAACGGCGGCGCGTCGAATGCGGCGAATGCACTGCGCAACTTGCCTTCCGCGAGCATCGTCCGTCGAAAATGATACCATATACCGCATTTCTCCGAATAACTACCGGAGGTACTGTTCGTAACGTCTTCTTATAAACACAAAAATTCCAAAATTATTTTTTTTTGGTTTACGACTATTCCTGCTCCTGGAAGTTCTTATTTCATCGCTATCTGTCCAAATATGACGTTAATTTTTACGTCCATGTTCGCCAGACGGCTACGGAAAATTTCGGGGGGGGGGGTATTTGTGTCAATAGTGTAGATTATTGCGTCGATACGCTAATGTTGACGGACAGTACCGTGGTGTGTCCCGTTGCGCTCTCCGTGCCATGAAACACGGCACGGAGTAAGGCACGGCAGGGCGGTCAGTACGACGCCGCTTTTCGTGCCGTACTGGTATGTATAACGGCACTAGGGCTGGGGAAGAATCGGAATCGGGTTCAAAAATCGTTGTTTTTTTGGAGGAATCGGAATTGCCACAGGTCGGTGTGACCGATACCACCGATTCCTGCCGTTTGTTTTCTCGAGCTCGCCGCAGGCCACACCAATCGGAATTTATGCGAAGATCCGTACATTTTAGTGAAAATTTGCTCCGGCTGCGCCTAGCGGCGGGAAATTCCTACATGTTTGAACACTTTTTGGGCGCTGTTTATAGGAGGTCCTGCGGAGGAAATTTGGGGAAGAATCGGAATCAGAATCCGGATAGGAAATCGGTGTTTGTTTTGGGTGAATCGGGAATGGAATCGGACATGGTGCCCATGGCTGCCTTTAATATCCCGGTTTGGAAACCCGCCCATTCCTAATGCCCGTATTGTCAACACTAACGGTGCGAAAATGTGTGAACACACAGACTGCCATCTGATTCAAACCAGTTTATGAGCACGACACCTCAAAGCGCGGTTATCTAAGGGTAACAGAACGGCTTTTCCTTGCATTGCTCTTCGTAGAGGGCCTTAATCACTGCTGCATCGCCGAGGTCGTCCCTTTCGTCAGTTATTTCACCCAGTATAATCGCCTTTCGGCAGAGGCTATCGAAAGAAAATGCACCTACAAAAGAATGAACGCAAATGAGAAGGAACGGAACAATGGTTAGCGTCTTTTCGGAAAGAGTCAGTTGCGCCGCTGTGTTGGGCAGAATCACATAGAGAGCGGCAAAGAGAGGTGCGAGAACGACGTGAAAGAGCAAATGGTTTCAAACAGAGAGCTGAAAGAGCTGGTACTTGACCAGCGGAAGGTGGTCGCTTGAGCCAAAGGGGGCATCCAAAGTACAGGAAGAGCACGACTTTAGATGGCTGACAACCTTGATCGATAAATCTTCGGCATGCCATTTTGCAGCATGTAGCATTCCGTAATAGCCGAAAACGAACGCTCCAGGAAAAGTGAAACTCTGGAAGAGGACCAGGAATAGAGAGGTTTTCGTGACCGCTTCCGTCTTGAAGCCCTCTTGACGCAGACAATCGATGGTGAATTGCCCGACCTCTTCGGTCACCGGGACATCGGCTTCGATTTCGACACACCTACTGGGTGCTGCCTTGCACCCAATTAGGTTCGGGGGTGGGGCTCTATTCAAGGCTGGGGCTCTACTTTCTATAAGGTCTCTCCGGGGGGGGGGGGGGGTCTCTATTCAAGGGGGGCTCTATTCGAAAAAATACGGTATG
>JNEY01000520.1:58289-75478 GCA_020875895.1 Aphelenchus avenae | reverse complement strand
CCCGCCACTAGGCGCCGACCAACGAATTTTTCACTATATTTTCGAAATGTTGACCTAAAATTTCGTTGGTAATCGGCTGAGTCGGGCTATGTTTTGCATGAATTATCTTTTAGCGTTGATGAGCATTGGGGGAGTCTAGGCCGACCCTAATACTCAGGCGTGACGAGGGGAAAGGGGGTCAAAGGGCAGAATTCTACGCTGCCGCACATGACCTTTTCGAAAAGTAAATGATATCCACATATGCACGATCGGCCCGCCGCTAGGCGCCGCCAGAGCAAATTTCGCTTTATTTTTTAAGCATGCGTCTAAAATTGTGTTCGTCTATCCCAGGCGGCCCCACTCCCACCCATAGTACTGGAACTTGGCTCGCATTTGGAAAGACATGGCCACAAAGTCTACAAAGATTCGTAAGTTTGTGGCACAAATCATCACATATGACATTTGCTTAGACGCCCGCCGCATGCGACACCAAATGAATTTTAAGCAAAAAACTGACCAAAAATATGACGAAAATTTACGTTGGCGTCGCTGCCGCGGGCATTCTATCTAGTGCTTATAAAGTGAAAATTACCATTACCTCTTTTTCTGACCATTACCATTACCATTACATACCCACTGAGCCATTTTGGAAGCATTACCATTACCAACCATTACCATTACCACCATTACCGTACCATGACCCCGGGCACTGATCCGAACCATACATGAGACAAATTTTCGCTGAGCGGCGCCTAGCGGCGCAATCTCTGAGTCTTGGTTTAGTCTCGGTTCTTCGACCAGGACCGAGACCGAGCCCAACAAAATGCACCGAGATTCTCGGTTTTCCGAGACCGAGACTTCGGCCCACCCACCCCTGATAGGTACTACCATCGAGCTATCTAACGCATCTGGTAATAGCGACGCAGCGCCCCAATAGCGACCATGTGCATCATACTTGCAACAAGACATTTATTTGACCAATGCGGGTATTATTGTAAAATACATATGACGCTAAAGTGCCAAATTCTAGCGTAACTAGTGGGAGAGCAGACTAAAGTCAAGTGTCTTGCGTAATGACAGGTACTCAGAGGAACTCTACAAACTCTATCAACCCATGACCGAAAATAAGAGATATTTATTCGTTTTGCTTCGTCCGATCTTCCCACTCCGTTCCGTCAGGTGCTCTCGAGCTGCTTGCCGGGGAAGGTAAAGAATGTTGGGCCGTTCGACCTGTCGGAAGGAAATGCCTTTTGGCCTGCCAAGTGTCCTAACGCATATAAAAAGTATTCGGAATTTTGGCAAACAAAATTCCAACAAAAGTGCCGCTGAATTGTACATGCACATGTTCAACACTTCCTAGCGTAAAACGTAAAAATTTTGGCGTATCGTACTCATATTTCGTAGCTGTCTTTACCGTAAGCTCGCGGCGTCTCGGCGAAGGTAGCGCACGAATCCATAAACAAAATAGTCTCTGTGGGACTAGTACGTAGGCATTTTGCCAGGGGCGTGCCGAGGATCCGGTTTGGGGGGGGGCAAGGGTCGAGAGTGGGCCTAGACCTTGTCCGCCGAAGAATGCTCTTTGGTACCCCCGTACCATATTTTTCACGGCGGCTTTCGGCCGCCAGGAAGATAAGGATCCTGCCCTCCGGTCCTGTCCTTGCTGCTTTTTTCCTATCCTCCGAAATTTAGGGGGGGGACATGGCCCCTTGCCCCCACTGTCGGTACGCCACTGCATTTCACACAACGCGCTAAACGAATTGGCACTAGATGAAGTTGGCACCAAACGTACTTGCGCTACAATTTTGGCACTCGAGGCATTTGGCACTAAACATATTGGCACTAGAATCAGTACAGCTATCAGACGGTGTGTTACATTATCGGGTAAAGAACTGAATAAGTTTCGTGCCTCATCTGTGTTGCCATGCATTAAACTGCCACGAGTTCTAGAGCCCGACTTTCAACCACGCGGCGTTAAGTCATCGGCAATTTTTCCGTGTGTGACAGCCCTAGGGGCCTAGTACCGTCGAAATCCAGCATATCCGATTTTTAATGGCTAAATAAACGAGCGGGCGGCTGTGTAGCCGCCGCCGCCTAAAACACTCTTCTAGTCAGTTAGTTTACCATCCTAGATGCAGGAACTATTTACATTTTGGCTACATTTCTTCGTTTGCCAAGTGCGTGCTCCCAAGTGCTACATACGAATGCTTTCAGCGGATGCAAAGGCAGGACGAACATCTCATAGGAGTGGAATGACTTTCCGTCAAAAAGGCGTATTTCTTGAAGTGTGACGCGGGCAAAGCCGTCATGTTTAAGCAGGTTTTATGTCTTCCGTCTTGTAAATAGCTCTAATGGCTTTGCTTTGGTGCCGTTGATCCGTAATTTTTTTCGAAACCGGTCGAACGTTCCGTCCGCTAAGTGAATTTACTAGAGGTTGACCGTCACTTGACGCCACCTAGGGCAGGTGCGTGGCCAGTGGCTGACCAACACTAGGTGAAATCGGCCTGCCGCTAGGCGCCGCAAAGAGCGAATTTTGGCCATATTTCTCAAATTTTCACCTAAAATTTTGCTGGTGTCGCCTGCGGCAGGCTGTTTTGCACTTAGTTGTGAACATAGTCTGACCACATTTGGGGGTGCGCGTGGGGTAACAAAAGGCTCTGCAGTGATTATAGACTTTCTGGCCGGCCCCAAAAAATCGAAAATGTGCTAGCGTAGGAAACACGGGCTTGGCTCGCGAGATGAGTTTCATAGACAACACCTATGGTTTGGTTAAAAAATAACCGAATAGGGTGACTTTCTTACGAATAAGACAAGACCAGCTTAGATCCTTCCAGACATTTCCTCACATCCACGAGACACCGCTTTAACTCGCTTCAGTTACTAATGAGACGCCACAGCGGCAAGACACGACACAGCTTTTTTGTTCGAAGCATCAATATATGTAAAAGCTTACTCGATTCCATAGTAACAGCTTCTGAAATTAAAACCCTTGCAAATCATGATTACACCGGGATCGTCCCTAATCAACCCCCCCCCCCTCCGACCTGAGCGGTTTGCGCCTCTTCCTTCATCATCTAATGTTTCTCATTCCACTCCCACCACACAGTGCTCATTACCTTGTATTCAGTCTATTCGTTGTTTTACTTGTTTTCTTTTGTTCGCAGACTCCTGTTAAATGTACTAGTGCATGTATTGCCACCGTGCTTTACAATATGCCTTCATTTGCCCGTTCGTTCCAACAAATTCAATTCAATATACAGGTTTTTGGGTCGGACTCCCACAGGATGGAAGTGACGAAAGACGAAAGTCACTAAAGTGAAAAGTAAGACGACCTTTTTAGCACTGTAACAACGTAGTCGAGCTGGCTCTAAATGTATGTTTTCCTAACTCGAAGCGGAATCAGTTAATTGTTTGTTGACGCATTGTATTTGTGCGGCATAGGTTAGTCATACCGCTTACTGCAGACAATGATAATCAGGATGTTTCTAAACTTTTCGTCGTGGACGTCATGAACTTTTATCCTTAGCGCAGATGGAGTGAAGCTTTAGAATAAACATTCTTAGCCTTTTCAGGTTTGTCTTTACCTGACTTTTCTGACGTATGACCACAAGTTTATAGTGGCTGCGTTATCTGCGAAAGCACCGCATTTTATGTATTTGAAACGACATCTTAATTTTTAATGAGCTGATTAAACCTTGAAATCGTGTAACTTCTTTAATGTATCGGTAAAAAAACCTTCACAACTCAATTCGGTGGCCAACAAAACCCAGTGGTCGGCAGGTCCTGCGCACTTGTGAGTCACAAGCTTCCACCAGAAAGCGTAAAGCTTTCAGCTTACCTTTTTCAGGAAGGAAACGAAAATTCCTTTGCGTTCATCCACCTGCATAGGTCGAAGTTAGCGAGCGCTGGAAACTGGATCACGTACTGCAAACTAGAGATCGGCACCCGAGTCGATGCATGGGCCGAACCCGTACCCGTACACCGAGTTATACGGCTTGGCAGCACGGCTCGGGGGGAGGGGTCCACCTCTGGTCGGGGCTACGGCTCGAGGGGGGGGGGGTCACCTCGGCTCGGGGGTTAGTGCCGATCTCTACTCCAATCATAGTACACGCTGCAAATACGCAAGTGCACGTCGAAAACACGTTGTGGCGAGATGAGGACGAAGTTTCGCGCTTTTCTGCCGGTGGTCTTCTTCCTCCTCCTGTGCCCTTTAAAAGAACAGCGAATGGTGGCTTGCACTATTCATTATGGCACATTTTTAAAAGCTGTTATAGGCCCGAAGATGACTATAGCAGGCGACGGGCACTTCGGCACACTTGATCGACGCCTGGCTCTTTGGTATCTGGAGGAGGACAGCAAGCAGTTTGTTTCTTCTGCCCGGCCGTAACAACGAATCACCAAGAACGGACATGCAAACACTGCAATCAATACCACCCGTCGAAGAAGGTCCCTGTCGACCTTATGCGTGCCAGGTTTTGCAACGGCATGCAAACTGCTTCGTCGACCCAAACGGTGATGGCCGATACGAGCGACGACGAAGAAGAAGTGGCCTTGGCGGACGGTTCTATAGCCCCGTGTTTCCATTGCCAATGATACCGATGCTTTTCGCGCAGACTTTGATACGCTAAGTGCTAAGGATAACATTGAGTAAGAAAGTAAACATGTACTCTTTAGACTTCAACCTAGAGACCGTCAAAAACCCGATTTTACAGGTGTAATATTACAGGGAGTCAGACCCTTGATTACATTTTGATTACGGGGCGGGGGAGGTAAAAAAGGGCGATGTAATGCTTACACATTTTCTGGACGGTCCCTTACTTGTGATGCAACGATGCGCGTATCTTCAAATTTCATTTCTTCGGTTGTTTTTGGGCACGAAACGATACTAAACTGCACCAAATTTCTGATGCACGGCAAATGCGACAGCTGGGAGTTCAGGTTTTTGCGTTAATCGAAACTTGGCTGAATGTGGCTGTATTCTCGTACTTGGAGGCTAATTTCTGCATTATTAGTAAACCAAAGGAGAAGCCGTACTTTGCCTACGACTCGTCACACGTCCGGATTCCGGATCAGAAGAACCTGAGTGATGAAACCTATATTTAACATAACGTTAATTAATAAATCCTCCGGAACCGCCGAAATTACGTGGGCACGTCTATAGCATACACATATGTTTGGCCGCCATAGGAGCTGCGGATATGCTTAGAATTCTGCGATAATTTCCCTTTGTATCATTTTTGGCCTCGTCTGGAACAGGAAGTCATGTGCTTTGGGCGGTTTTTGGGCTTGACTACAAATTTTAATGATTTTTCATTTCAAATTCGGGTTCCGAAAATTTCGAAAAAATCCGCTATGCCCCTAAGAAAGTGTACTGTCAACATTACCACGTATGCGGACCGGCACTTTTTCTTGTTTACCGTTGCGGTATGTTTCGCCGTCAGGTTTTTGCATGTGAGCACGTCATGTTTCCCGCTGTTCAATAGGTAATTTCGTTTTCTTTCCGCTCACGCTAGTTCTCAGCGTTTCTGCTTTACGCGTGATTATCAAGAACAAGCCGTGTGCCCCAAAGCGGGGCGTGTCCGCAGACCGCAATGTCGGGTCCTGGCGAGAGGGCTCGGGTTTGAGGCCGCCCGGGCCCACATTTCTTCCTTTTGCTGCACCCCAGATTGAACCTTGCAATAATTTTTCTTTTATTGCGCCAGTTCTTTGCCGCAAAGGCCAAGTTTTGTCTTACTTCAGCGTTTTCTAGCGATTATAGTCAGCAATTAAAAACCGGCAAATTTTTTGGCGGTTTGTGACTCTGTGCCTAGTGTTTTTCCCATGAGCCACCGAACAAGCCAGTCAGAGGAGCAAGTAGGGCGCGTTTTTTTCTTTTTTCTGTCCAGTGTGTTGCACTTAACTTCAATTGAGCGCTTAGAAGGATGCTGCCCGTCATTCGGCTTCCGGCATTTTTCTGATTTTTCAAGGGCTTTTGGGGAAATTCATTTGCAATTGCTGGAAAACACGACTACTTCTGTGACACGAACGTAGGTAGTGAGTTTGCAAGTTAAGAAGAGTAAGAACTGTCGCAAGATGGTGTTTCCGTTGGCGTCCTGTCCGAGCTGCTCCATCTCGTCGACTAGGCAGAGTGCTTCTTCGTGGAACCGCTGCAGGTCCTTCGAGGTCTGGTCCACGTCCCGAAGCAGGACGAACTCCAGAGCCAGGGCAGTGACCAGGCCCGCGGTGTTGCCGTATCGGTCTTCGAGACAATCCAGGCAGTTGTAGTAGCTGTCGTCCGTGATGAAGTAGCCGTTAGCTATGCAAAGAGGTTCTCCGTCAAGCTGCGGAATGAGGTACTGGAACTTCTCCCTAGCATCGAGGTCCGAGCGCAAGCCGACGGTTTTAAGGAATCGGTTGCGGAACATCGGATACGAGCGGATGTCGCCAGCGAACTTCGGGACTTCGCAATGACGGAAGTTTGCGAGTGCACTTTGTTTAGGAGCATTCGCCCCGCATTGTTGGCAGGAACGAGCCTCAGTGCGGCGAGTGCTGGATAGTAGTTGTAGTCCCGCGTCGGCGGCAGCGTTGAAGCACCGGCAAGAGTTCCCACGTGTCGAGAATGGAACGGTTAGCTACTCCGTCCGATTTTAGGCAGCTCCAATTACGGCTGGAGCCTCCGTCTCTGGTACCAAGAGAAGTGTTTACGCCCCCGGGCTACACGTCACTTGCGCTACTTGCTGGTCTTCTAGCGGGACTGGCAGACGCCCAGTAATAGCAGCTTTATTGCGAATGAGTAGAGAAAGACCCAACTAAAAGCAAGGGATTAGTTGGGACAAATTAGGTAAAATACAGAATAAATACAGGGGAAATTAGGGACATTTTAGGCCGGGGAAGAGTCGGGTTTCCAGCGCCCCCGCATTGTCGGCGGGAAGAAGCCTTCCACCTTCCTCGAAGAGTCGGGCTTTCAGTCACCCCGCATTGTCGGCGGGAAGTGCCTAGTCACCTTCCTCCGTGGGGAACGGGTGCACACTGACGAGTCCGCCGGCCGTTGGGAGGTGGCGTCCCTGGGCTGCGTCGAAGGCTGCGTAGAGTGGCGGGCCGCTACGTTCGAATACCGACGGGCGCAGCAGCGCAGGGTGGAGTGGAGAGGGCGCACGCAGCGAAGTGCACGTAGGACGACGCGGGAGTTCAAATGAACTCGCGGACTCCGTTCGCGGCAGCCAACATTCAACTTGCTGGTGCGGCAAAAGGTTCATCGTCGGTCGCGTACCTCTTAATTATCACTGCGCGATCACTGCGCATCGGCGAACGTCCTCCACGCGGAGAATGCGTTCGCATTTGCGCCACACGTCGCTGTTTCGGCGCATTACTCGCTTAGCGTCCGGTTGATTGTTATTCTTCCCTTTCCAGTACCTTTGTTAAATGAAATCTTTGTTCATGTTCCTTAGCAAACTGCGCAGCCACTAGATAAATGGCGCTATTGGTGACGCTAGCTTTATCTGTTTCGGAAATATTCGACGGGAGACTGGAAGGAATGGAGGAAGTACCAGGTTTTCGCGGCCTCATGCCGCAAGCGCAGGTTGCTGCGACAGCAGTGCGTAGGAGCGACATAAGATGTATGGCAAGGCCCTGTCAGGTTTTATGCCATCATCAACGTTGGTCTAGGGATGCGCCGTTCGAGCAGGGTCGTACTTACTTGGAATCTCCCCCATAATGTCAACGATGACAGAAATTCATTGACCAGAGGACTTAAACTAAGATTAATTAAGACTAATATGTTCGCAAAAAAACAATGACTTTCGGTGACTATTCATTGATCTTGCCTGATATCACTACAACGTTTATCGGACCGTGGCGCTTTCTTGGGGTCATGACCAAAGCGGTCTTTGTCCTGACTAAAATTAAAGATTTCAGAAACTGACTACCATTTCAGGCCAAAAGCCATGCTATAAAATGGCCATATTTGTGCCTTAATCGTTCTTACGTCGTCGAACAAAGCCGACAAGACAGTAACGGGCGAACGTTCCTTTGACGTCTCACAAGAGGAGCGTACAATCCCATGTTTTATTTCTCTTCCGGTCCAGTCTTCAGTCTGACTGAAGTCGGACAAAGTGATTTGCAATGCAGGTTTTTAACCATATGAACTCCACCATATGTGGAGTTTATTTATTGCTTAATTTGTTAACTGTGCCAACCAGCAGTAAACTACAAGCGTGCGCTCTTGAGGCTGCTTAAGGAACCACGTCCCGCCGTTACACTTTGGAGTGAGACCTATTTAGTTGAACAGTGCAATGCTCAATATTGTCACACACTCTCGTTAGCGACCCAGACTTTATGCCGTGTTTTCTCTATCTAGCGCCGTTCCTGTATTTGTCCGCTTTCTAGTACCTCCGACTCATTTCGTGTAACGACCGGAATGTTTCATTCCTATTAACTGATGACTTTTGTCTGCATCTTGCGCAATTTGCGCCATGCGCGACTTGCCTCGTTCGCCAATCTCTCAAGCCAAGGATCGATTCCTTTAGCTACTGTTACAAAAATTGGCTACCTGCAGGTAGAGTGTTTTTTGTCAGCGGATAAGCCGACTTTTTCGCGCTGTTAACTGCACATTTCTCCGGGGCTGAAACAATAGCTAAAAATATCTTAAGTGAATTACCACTATCTCATCTTGTGAATGCTGCTTGCGTTTTATGTATCAACTATGAGCATAATTTAGGTACTCAAGTCTTTCAGGTGATGCGTTGGCATCCGTGCCGTGTTTCGTCGAGAGCGCGGACGGACTTGAGTATCGCTGAAACAGTTAACTTTGCTTGTTTTAATTACACAATCTATTGTTTCGCTTGACTTAACTGCATATTTTGATGTGCTAAGTAGCGCTGGCCTTGGCTAACGGATACGTAGGATAAGCTGTTGTGTGCAGTGGCGTATCTAGAACCCCGCCGGGAGAGGGGCGCACCCAAAGGGGGGACCCTTACCTATTTTTTCGGCGCCGGCCGAAGGCCGGCGCCGAAAAATTGCCTTGGTTCCCCTCCCCGGGAAACGTTACTTGCTGCAAAAATAACCTACGGGGAGAGATGGGACTGCTACCCAAAAATTGCCTACCACTAGGCGTCTCTGTTCCCCGATTTAATTTAATTTTGTCACTCAAAATTGGTCTCTCGCTCAAATTTCACACTTCTCGTGTCTGTGGCTGGGTCTGTGCACTCAAGAACAAACTCACGCAAAACCCTCAGGGAGTATCGAGAACCTCGCCTGCTAAGTTTGGCAAGGTTTACTTGAAGTCCCGTTTCTCACTGTGCCTCAGAATCTAAAGGTTCCCGGCTCGTGGCACCAGAAAAAATCCTGTCGGTGAGGATTTGGTGATAAAGATATATCGAAGGCAAATACTTATGAATAATGCTCACAAGAAGAAGACCTGAATTCCCACTAGGGCTGAGAAAGAATCGGTCGGAGTTGAGATCGATACCCAACCAGAGGTGGCCCCCACCTACGTGGGGGTAGGTCATGGCCAGCACATGTTAAGTGCAGGCACAAGCGGAGTCAAAGGAATACTTCGGTGGGAAGTCAGTACACCTGATACGGAACACGCACAGTCCAGTGCATACAATGCAGTGTGACATCGCAAACGGTGCCCCTATCCTGTGTGGGCAGCATAAGCTTAGGCTTTCAGTGAGGCTACTGTGTAATGGACATAAGCACCCAGCTCAGAGAGTACGAAGTTGTGCATTCCCTGCGTGGCATGCATGTCAACACGGAGCCTAGAGGGGCCATAAGGCGCGCATGGAGGTAGGCTCATAGCGCTATGTGGAGTACCTAGCTCGTACTAAGTGTCAGTGGGCAATACTTGTGCATGCTTACGGTCAGCAGTAAAGTACTGCGACGCAGCGACCTACACTGAAGCATGCAGGCATAGAAGTACAGGGCATGCCTTATAGGCACTTCGACTGGAGGAAGCGAGTGCAATGCACCCGCGAGGCCTGGCTGGATGGTTTACGGTCGTGAAACCATTGCACACCGCTACAGTACAAGCCAGGAAGGTGCTTTTCGGCCCTCGTCGCAATGGTAGATGCCGTTTGAACATTCAGCGTTTAAGGACGCCTGAAATAGCGACGGAGCCCTGAAAGCAGAACCTTGCAGCTGACAGGAAGTCTGCTTCTATAAGCATGGTTGCGGAAACCGGTTGAGGGCAGAGAACGATCCGTAAGCATTACAGAAATGCCAACGTAAGGTGTTAACTTCGAAAACTAGGCACAAGTGACTGCGACGAGACTACGGATTTTACGCATGGTGCCATGGAAGGATTGGGAACGGAAACCCAGTGAAACCGGAATCGGGCACGAGAACCCAGTAAAACCGGACTCGGGAACGGGAACCCAGTAAAATCTGACTAGGGCACGGGAACCCAGTAAAACCGGAATCGGGAATGGAAACCCAGGAGAACCGGAATCGGGCGCAAGGACCCATGGAAAGCAAAACGGAGTCGCACTCTCCGGAACTGTTGTTGCACAGTATACTTATCACCCAAGGTCCAGACAGTGAACGTGTCAGAGACCGTAACGCAGCTTGCCTGAGTAGCTCATTACCTTCGTGCGCATACACTTCGTGGTCTAGGTCTACATATCCCGGCCGGAATTAAAGATCTATGTGAACCTAGTCCTACAAGTAAGCAGTAACAAGCCAGCCTTGGCCTCAACTAGCTCATAAACCCATGCTGCACATAGGCAAGCCACTTCACCTACTGTGAAGCCTTGCCTGCGATGTGAGAGAGCTCTTGAAAGACCGTAGCAAGTTGGCAAGTTCGACGAACAACATTTGTGCATATTAAGGAGCAACCCTCGCCTGCTACGGCACATGTCGGAGGTTAAGTATACTGCGTGGCGTCCGATGGCACCTCGTTGAACAAGTGTTACCGGAATAACGGCAGTGAAGCCGAAACACGCACGGCGCGGTGCTGCAAAGCCACCTGGCCACATTGGGCGGATAATTGCTGCAAAGACAGCTTGCACCATTGGGCGGATAATTGCTGCAAAGACAGCCAGCCACATTGGGCGGATAATTGCTGCAAAGACAGCGGGCCACATTGGGCGGATAATTGCTGCGTAGACAGCGGGCCACATTGGGCGGATAATAGCTGCAAAGACAGCGGGCCACACTGGGCGGCGTGGCCGTTCAGATACGGCGTTAGAACGAGGTTTAATGAAAACTTGGTGCGTTGTTGAAGTCTGTAGTGTCTGTTGATCTAGGCATACTGTAACAGCACTAGGCGCTCAAGGATCAGAGACGCTAAGGAATTGTTCGTTCTCAAAACATGGTGCACTTTTCCGCGGCCGCACATTGGCGTCTAACGCAAACAGGAACAAGCTGTTGAGCGTAGTAAAACGCCGCTGCATTCCTTCGTGGCTGCGGTGGCATAAAACGCACCATCCCAATCGTCGATCGTTGCAGTGATCACATTGTAAAGCTGATGCAACTAGTCGGGTAAAAGCGTCGGATCCCAGCGGATCTGGACCAGTCTGCAAAGACACTTGCATACGTCGGACCACGAATGGTTCGTTCGTAAGCATCCAGCGACTTATTTCCTAATCGACGAAGCTTACTTCGCGAGGTGTACACCACGCTGATTGGTTTACCGCACCCTGAACCATTCACAGGTGAAGGTATCGAGCCGTTCTCTCATTGGCTACGTCGCTTCAACGACCATGCTGAAGCGCATGAAAAGCCATGGACCGACTCGGACAAGCTGCGCAAGCTTAAGGCGTACCTTCGTGGAAGACCACGTGAAAAGTGGGACGAGTTTACGGACACTGAGAAAGCAGCCTTTGCGGCAGCCACTACCAAGCTAAAGTCCGTGTACGAGAACTCTTTCTCCAAGGACATCGCCAAACTGAACCTTGCGAGGTGTCATCAGCGAGCTGGTGAGAGCATCAACGACTTCGTGGAACGGGTAAGGAAGCATGTCAAAGCCGCAACGGTTGGCGCACGCACTGATTGCTTCAAAGAACGGTTCCTTGAGGAGTTTCTCGACCATCTCGACGACGAAGTCGGCTTTCACGTAAAGGCCATAATGCCACAGAACATGGAAGAAGCTGTGTGCCAAGATATGCGCTTCGAAGGACTGCTCGAAGCCCGGAAGATGAATAGGTAAGCAGAAGACGAAGCAGATGAGATCGCGGCACGTGTCGTAGCCGCTTTCAGCCTAAGTGGGCACCGGGATGAGCCGCCAAGGCCATTGGCACGGCGCATACAGTGCCGTAATTGCGTCGAGTGGGACCACATTCGTCGTGACTGCCACATCCACGATCAGGGATGCTACGACAAGCGCAGCTACGACGACTGCCAGCGTAGCAACAACACCTACTACGGGGATGATGGGTATAACGGCCGCTACGATAGCGGCTACGTGAGCCGCTACGGGCTTGAAGGAGCCCGACAGTACCGCAACTACGAGAGATACAGTCGTGAGCAGTTCTACGACGATGAAGGCAGTATCTTGAGGAACAGCAGCTCGTATGGGACGAAGGATTGGTGTAGGAGCGAAAAGACGATCGCCTACGTGGCTGCAGGGACCGCGTCAACGCCCTGCTAACTTTTTGGTCTCATTGGCAGCCCTAACACACTTCGTGATGCTGTGAACATGTTCCTAGCAAGCGTATCGTAAGTACTTCGTGAACTCTGCGGTCCAAAGGAAATTGACCACATCTTCATGATATGCGTACCTACGTCCTCCGTGGAGTGCATACCCCCCTGTTCCGGAGATCCACCGCATACCACTTGTAATTGCGCTGTATGCTGCATCATCTACGAGATGAACCTAGGAATACACTAAAGTGGAGATCGCTTCGTGGTCTGTTCCGTCGTCAAGTATTGAGCATCTGGAAGACTGCTCGCCACGTGAAGCAAGGCAGGCACGTGCTCAGGCACACTCGCTACAACGGCCCAATGCAGCGACGCAACAGGCTGTATCCAGCAGCATGTAACTATGTGGACTCCCTTCTTCGTGGTCCACTTCATGGTTCACTTTGTGGTTCTATGGCCTGACAGGTCGCCCTTCAAAACTTACACTCCATACTTCGTATTTTTGCCTCCGTGGTTCTAAGGCCTACGAGGTCAAAGTTCCAAACTTTTATTGTTACAATTCGTATTTCACTCCGTGCACCTACGACCACCAGGGTCAGCCATGCAAACTATGCTTGCCTTACTTCGTGACCCTTCACGCACACCGTGTCACCCTTCAACTTTCATGTGAAGTCACCTCGTCACAAGACGCACTATCGACGCCGACACCCGGCCGTAGCAGGTAAGTGCAGGTAAGGTTTCTAGGTATGTGTTTGTTATCTCAAACTTTACTTGCATCACTTCTCCTGATGACGCACCGACTTCATCATCTATGGTTACGGTCGTAACACTAAGTGGCTTGCATGCTCAAATCTTCGTGAAACGCTGCTATGAGGCACACTAGCCATCGACCGAGGCCGGTCGATCCTAGGGAAGGAGGTGTAATGGGGTGAGCCTAAGTGGCTAATTTGGTGACAACACATGCGACACATAAGAGCAAGGAGATGACGCGACGATCGCAGATCGGCGCGTCGCTAACGCTTACGTGGCCCGAGGCTGATCGGGGTCGCGAAAGGAATGTACGAAGGCGGCTTAGCCTGCGTGGCGCCGCTGCTGTAAAGCATGGGAGGAAGGCAAGAAGGGATAAAAGCTTTGCAAAAGGAAGCTTCGGGCCAGTTGACGACCGTTCAGTTTGGTATTGAGCTTACTACCCCGCGATTACTTCTACTGAACATCTTTTTGCGGTTTTAAGGGTATTGATGGCTGAAAACGCCCTCGTCGATTATCAACGACAGGTTTCTGAATAGAACTTTGAATTGTCTTTATTCAAATGCTTTGCCTAGCAGACGGCTACTAGTGAATTAGGTATCGGTAAGTTGGTCATCCAATACAATCTTAAGCCGCCCATTGGTATAATGGTATATTGGTATTACTATCGCGCGTTTCATAGGAAACAAATTTACAGACCAAATGCTTGGGGCAGCCCGCACATTCTAAAATATTCGTGCGTGCCGCGGAGGTCCTATCTCTTATTCTTGCAGTTCCTTTCTGAAGTGCGTATAAACACTTGCAGGTCCAGCTGTCGTGACGATCACATTGTTCCTTTATTGCAAACTGTCTTCTCTTATCAAGCACCTGCTCATATACGTACCGAGGGCAGAGATCATGACGCACATACATTCCGTGACGAACGATACTGATAACTGGGTCGCACGGATAGCACGTAGTTAGTATAATGTGAATCCCGCTACACTTCCTCGACTCCGGGCACTACGTCCAGGACTGTTATGTGAGTCCCGGGCCAGAAGCAAGAGAAAACAGATCACTAATGAACAATGCGGAGTCAGCAATAATGATGTTATAGGGCAATGTGATGGTTTTTCTTATGCGCAGCTGGTCTGGTCCTGGTTGGCAGTGCAGCGCCGATCCCCGTCGCGCTCAGCCTGCTACACTGCTGCCTTAGACGAGGTTGACCACGAAGTACCAGTCCTTACTGTAGAATACACTGCACGATGCTTCCCTCCACGACGCCTGCGGTTCCGTTACGCTACACTGATACGGCTAACGGCTTCATGACGCAAAGAACGATACGACTTCTGACTTGACGTGGAAACTGATCGGCCGGCAAAATACGAGACGACGCGACTTGAGACAAACGAGGAAACGACGCTAGAGAAACGGCAGTAGCGTACAGTAACAATAGCAGCGTCATTGGAAGCCAGGGGCCAACACCGCGCTGAGTACGATCGTAACTTGCCGGCGTATAGTCCCTAGTGACACGCCGGCATCTCGTCCTGATCGCCGTGTAGCAAGTCATAGCATGTCTGGATAGTCTGGATATAAGCATGCTGAGAACAAAGACTATGACGCACATGCGTCCTTCAAGGCGAACCCATTAAGCAACTCAGTCGCACACATAACACAGTGTCCGAACTGTAAGCTAATACCGCTACACCAGCCGCAGCCGACTTACTACAGGTTTTGTGAACTATGAACATATAAGCTCTTGAATTGCCGATGCACGTTTTGATTTTTTCGTTAAGCAGGTTAGCTGTAACGTGGATTATTAGCTAGAAAATGAAAGGAAAGAAGCAAACCGCTTCAGCTACGACAAATCCTTGCTGAAGACGTTTTCTTCGAAAATGTAATACCTTATCCTTGGCAAGATGTATCATTTTTGTTATCACGTGCTGAGAGGTAAAGCTTTACGTTGGTGTGAAAGGAGTGCTAAAGGCCCAATACCCCCAAATAGGTTCGGGGATCAAACGAATTGGTCAGCAAAGCTACGTGCTTACAGCTTGCATTAAAAGAAGGAAGCGGAGCAAGCCTGAATTCCGTAGGTCGTAGGACATGCGACGAACTTGTTGGCGTACTCTTTGATGTGCAGTTATGCGTTCAGACATTATACGACTAATTTCGATAGTGGACCTCGTTGATGCGAGAAAGCAGTGTGACGGTTGCTGGTGCGATCCCGTACCTAGGTGACGCTTGCGATCCCGTACCTAAGTGACCTTGCGTGTTCTGTCCCCTGCATAACCGCGGAATTCTTGATGTTCCGGCTTACAAAGCCGATCGCACAATTGCGGAACGCCCGTCAGGCGACGTTGCAAGCCGTGGACTTCGGTCCACTATTCCCGGCGGATCCGAATGGAAGCTGTCCGGGGAAGGGCTTGGGAAGCGAGAAGCCTGCGGGAAAGCGGGAGGAGAGCGATCATGCATTAAGCTTTGAATTTAGCCTGCGACACGTACACCGCCGCCGCCGCGAGCCCCGAGAAGCCCACGCCCAAGAAGGCCGCTCGTCACGTTGTGGATAAAAGCCCAGCAGAAGATAGCGCTGGCGGGCCCCCGATCTGCAGATCGTTTTCCTGTCGCGAGTATTGCGTCCCGGCGTGAAGCAATAAAGTGTTCTGGTTAATACGCTATCGTATTGAATCCTCGTCAGCCTTGCTGAAGAGTAGCCAAGCAGCGAAGAGAGAAAGATCCCACCTTTGGGCAAGCTTAGGTTAAGGTCTCAAGGCACGCCCTTGGCGATCGCCGTGTCACAGCCACTTATTCCATCACATATACAGGCCGCGCCCTTGGCGATCGCCGCGATGTGTGTGTGCTGAGTGAAGAGCGAAGAGTTTGGGCAGTTTAGCTGGTAAAAATTGCTGTTACCCCGACTAGTATTTTTTTTTTTGTCGGAAGGCCCTCCGGAGGAGAGCCGAGAGCGCAGGTGACGCGCAGGCGAGGCACCGACCCTGTCGGAGCCACTAGCATATTCTTCCAAAGCACTGGACCATTGTTGTTTTGAGAAAAAAGCGTACGCAGCGGTCATCGACCAGCGAACGCAGACGAGACAGTTAACGCGGCAAAAAGCAGTCCAGAAGAAAATTTTGCTTTCCTTGTTCGTTTCTCAAACGGGAAGATAATAATTCACGCGGGGTCGCGATCGGACAGTGAAAGGTCGGTTAGTGTGTTACAGGCGGCAAGAACTGCCCCTGCACGGCGGATGGACGGAACATATTTGCAACAAACGTTCGCACCGGGCGGAGGGTTTCTTATTGGTTTTATCTTAAGCGTCGTATTTTTAGGCCCATCTAAAGCTGCGTCCGTGACGCTAGGCGATTTACATACGACAGGCGACGCATAGAGGTAATTTCTGAGCCCGCTTCATCAGTTCTCCGACGCATAATTTTGCTTAACTGGTAACTTTCGTGTACGAGAGCTGCGTCCTTGACGCTAAGGCAGCGTCCAGAAATTATGTTAGCATAACATGGGGGGGTCAGCGATTTGTTAACGATTGTTAACAAGGGGGGAGGGGGGTCAAGGGGGTGTTAACGTTAACAGCCGGCGTTGAAAAAATGCCTGCCGCAGGCGCCGACAAACGAAATTTTCGCTTGTGTTGAGCAATTTTAACGCTAAAATTTCGTTGGTATCGCTTGCGGCGGTCCATTTTTATGACCTTTCCATGCATCCGATTTCGTTCACACATGCTGCAAAACGCAATCCCTCGAAATTCCGGAATTCACACAGGTAAAAATGACCTAAAAATTTTTTGTTAGCTAACAGGAGGGGGGGGGGGCGACTGTTAACAACTGTTAACAAGGGGGAGGGGGGAGGGTCAAAAATCGGCTTAGTCATGCTAACGCAATTTCAGGACAGCCCCTAAGCGACATGGCCAGCCGCAGGTGATACCA
>JNEY01000520.1:24470-44389 GCA_020875895.1 Aphelenchus avenae | reverse complement strand
CCCCCCCACTTAACCAAACAGATCCGCCCCGAGCCGGTGTCAGATCACCCGAGCTAGATAGCACTCCTGCCCGAGTACCTTGAAATGTAAGACACCAAAACTACGAAGTACTCTGGTTGGTCTGCTACAGGTTTTTCAGGGCCGCGTGACTCTAGTATACAATGCATTATGGTTAATATAGTTTTGCTGACTTAAACGTGCTTGGTCTCAGGTTTGTTCCTACTACATATGAGTTAAAAAATCTACATGTATTTTCAATGTAGCTGTGTTTTTCGCGTTAAATGAAAATACGGTAGCACTTTGTTTCATAAGCCGTATGCAGTGTTTCGTCTGTTCATTTCTAGGGCTCCAGCTTATAGTTGTCGTGATTCATGTTGTTTAACCTAACGCTAGTGCAAAGATCAGCTTTTTTGCCAGGATAAGAGCATGGTCGCCACAAATGTGATTTATGCATTTATATCACTAAAAGCTAACAAATGTGTTGTTCTTGTAAATGGTCGTTTGTCTTTTCGAACTTTTTCTGTTTTTCGTTTTGTTGTTTTTATATTAACAAATGCTGCAGAATAGGACGGATTAAAGATATATAATTAAAAAAAAACAAATACACGAGGACAGAACGAACTGCTACCTGACGTGCACGGGATTGGTATAACCAAGCTCGTGCTTCGTCACAACGACAAAACCACTTTCAAGATATATACTAAGGTATTTGGAACATTCTGCAGCTGCACGAACGCTGACCATTTGCGATACATTCGTGTGCGTTTTGTGCGGCTACATTCACTGCCCCAATGGTACCCTCACTTAGAAGCTAGCTTTTTAGGCTTGCTTTGTGAAAATCACATAATTGCAACGATTTGCGATGTTGCAATTTTCCACCAAGATTGTTTGCACTAGTCTTCGGGACGGGCCGCGCGAAACGGCCCGTTCCCGTTAACCGTGCCCGTTTTTCGCGGGCACGGGGGGGGGGGGGGCAAGAACGGCTGCCGTTCTTGGACCCGTTTTTTACCTCAGAAATTGCGCCCCTTTGGGGGTGTATCCTAAGGGGGGGGACCCTTTTTTTTGAAGAAAAAATTCCCAAAAGTATGCATATTTTGTACAAATTTTTAACTTTTTTTGTTTAGATTCTCGTTGAACTAGGGCTGTGGCTCATAGGGTCAGGAACCGAAGGCGAAGCCGATGCCGAAGCGAAGGTGTTGTTTAAAACCGAAGCGGAAGACCGAAGCCAGAAAAAAAACAACAAAGAACGACGATCGCAGTCGAATCTCTGCAACAAGGTTGATAAGAAGCGTCAAAAAATCTCTGATGCTTATATGAGCCGATATAGCTCGCAGCTAGGCGCAACCTGAGCAAATTTACTTTAAAAACGGCAAATGATTGCCTAACATTTTGGTTGTTATCTGGTTCAGTTACCTAGTTGAACTAGTGCAGACCGTCGACAAGCGTCTTTTTGGCCATTTTGACCTAAGGCCGAAGAACGAAGCCAGAAAAGCCAGAACCCCTACTCCACCTTAGCGTTCTGGTCGAATTTTTTAACTCACACCCTGGAAATAACAAAAACAAGAGGGCAATGCGCTTGCATTGCTCCTGCAAGAGGCGCCTGTCATAACATTGCTATCTGACTATTCTGGACGAAACACGTATGGGCAAGTCGGATTCTTGTTTTTTGCGAGTTTTGTCGATGCACGAAGCTTACCGCTTTTTTCCAACATCCAAAAAACTGTCTGTTCTACTCTAACGCCTCAGAACATGGAGCATAAAAACCACAAAAGAACTATAAAGCTTTTAATGGGCTAAAACGTGTCGAGGATAATGCAAGGATAAGGATCAAGTGCCCATGGCTGCCAAATGTGGCTCGCTTCATGGCTTCGTTGCTGCGTGTTTTGGCAAGAACATTGTAAGACTTCGATCAAGACAAAATCGCGTAGCGTTGGGCAAAAGTTAGGGGCCCGTTCAGACCGGAGCAGGCTTGGAACCGGCGGAATAGACGAGAAATTTTTAAACTCGTAGACGTTATTTATTTCGCACCGCGTACATGCCGCATTTGAAGGCTGGGTTTTGTTAAGTAAGAGGGGGAAAGGAATTATAGAGGGCAAAAAGTGACCGAAAGTTTTATAGGGGTCGCTTATTGGAATTAAGGGGCGTAGTGCCACGCTGCGGTAGAGGTGAATACATGCATGCTCGAAGCAGGGCTTCCGTTACTAACGTTTTTACTTGTCTCGCTGTAAACGTTATCTCGTCAGCACTTGTTTCGACTACTCAATGGCCAGCGGCTGCGTACGGGTACCGCTTGATGTTGCGTGATGCGGTACCTTTAGTACACAAGGCCGGATGCATGCATGCGCACAGCATAGAATTCTGCACGCATATTCTTATAATTTTTATTTTCGCTGAAGCCGATCGAAAAGTTTTAAGGAACTTCTACAAGGGCTTTTATCTGAGAAGCTTGTCCTGCTGCGGTACCAGCCTCTTCCTTGCACCGCGAATTCAAAATTTTTGGACCCTGATGCGAGCGCTTTCGGTTATAGTGACAAATTTCTGAGCTGGCCATCTGCGGCATAGGACAAATGCAGAAAAGCAAAACCGGAAAATGCTAAGTGACGTTATTTTTTGCATTTTGCACGTTAGCTATCTAAAAACTTGAAGTGTTGCCACTTGTAACAAAAAACCTGCTCGTTTTGCTCATCATCTTGATCGTAAAAAGTCCGCTATGAATCTCCGTTAGTGCTGAGTCAAATCATGTGAAATCCCTCACAGAGAGAAACCACGATTATGCCAAATAATTGAGACGAGCATTGCCCGACAATAAAACACTGGTAACGACCTCAGCCGTTTTCGCTCGTGTGAAAATCCCGATCATGTGAAAAATTTAATTTGGGCTTCTACACGTCGCGCTTTGTGGCATTCCTAAGCCTAAGCCTGAGCCAAATCAAACAGCCTAAGCCTAAGCGTCGGTGACGGGTGTGTAACAGGGCCTAAGCTGGCTAAGTGACAGGGCCTAAGCCGGTTAAGTAACACATCTTAGCTTATTACACTCTACCGGCTTAGGCCATGTTAGTAACGCAGCCGGATGCGCGTTACGGCCTAAACGTTAAAGCAGATTGACGTGCGATTGCTTTTAGCGCCATTGTATCTTACAAACTGGTCTTTCCTTTCGTCTTTATGCGTCGAGGATATATTAGAAAGAGAACAAGTCTCCGCATTTCGATACAGCGACATTGTCGTGCCCAACAACTAGCAGCGTAAACTTTGTTTCCAGCGTTAGCATTTCTGCTTAACGGGAAGGACCCCAGTCAACAACAGGTTTTTTTGTTATCTCTGTTATTCCGATCGCATAAAAAAAGGTTAGAAAATGAGGTATGCTGCAAGGTCAATGCAAAGCATCGCTACAATATCAAGCGGCTACAATAACACTTACTGAAAATATGGTTCTTTGACAGTGTTTTTCCAGTTTCAGAACTGGAACTGGAACTGGTTCATCTTCCAGTTCCCTTGAGTGGAACTGGAACTGGAACTAATGAAAATGGTCTTTAAGGGAACTGGAACTGCATGTCCCAGTTCCTCAATCAGTTCCACTTTTTTACAATTCAAAGGGGGTCCCAAACACTTTTGTTCCCCTTCTGCGGAGCCAACCGAACACGCTTTGCCAAGAGCTGTAATGGTTCGCTTCGGACTGTCGTAGCGCAAAATCGCTAAACTGGAACAGTCTTTCGAAAACATTTAGCTAAAGAAATCAACGATGTGGTGAGTAAAACACTAATGTAGCACCAAATACTAATGTAGAACCAAATCCGTCCGTTTAGAAACAGACGAAGATTACCGACTACTTTTTCGGTCACTCGTCGGCCGCAGGACCAAGGACGACTACGCGTTCAGCAGGAGTCCACTGGCAACTGGCTTGATGACCTGTTCAATGAGTTCAGCTACGACGAACTGTATCGCATGTTCGAGGAGGCGGACGTGATTGCCCAAGAGATGGGTCTCATTGCTTGAACTACTTTAGTCACACCTAATAAACGTCGGATTTTGAGCCTTCTCCTGGTCGCTTGTCTGAAGAGTTACATTCTTTATTATTTGTCCGAAAGTAGCGGCCAGCTCCAGTTCACTTTTGTTCAGTTATGGCACCGCCGTCAGCGCCGGTATGGAAGTATTTTGAGAAAGGCGTTGAAAATATGGTCTGCAAGCTCTACAGTGCGAGCTTGAAGGGCACTAATGCGAGCAACGGCTTCAAGCATCTGAAGTACACCCACAAGGAGCAGTACTAGGAACTGGAGATCAAGCACGTAAACGGACACAGAGAATTGAACAGACTATGCTTGACTTACTTTATATTGTCTTAACGCACGCATTGCTTCCGTTGTTAAATGCAAGCATGCGATAAATCTACCTATCTCTATATCAACGAAGTGTTTTAGAGCTATGAAAGTGCCTGGGGAATTGAATCGAGTCTAGAACACTAGCTACGATTATTCTGAAGTCTCATGAAAACCGTTCCTACTCCGAGATATACCCCGTCCCTAGAATCAACCCTGAGAAGCGTTTAAGTGGTGGGCTTCCCACCGGTCTCGTCATCATGATGCTGTTGCTGGAAGCTCATCTACGACGCATTGTCGTAAAAATAGCGATGTGAGTGCGGGAGCACCGGAGAGGATTTCACTCAGGTTTTTCTTATATACTAAATGACATGCCCACAGTATGATCGCAGTGTTGTTCTGCTTTTACTACATCGTCTTTAAGATAACCTTTTTGACAAAAAATAACGTACATAGGCAAAGGTCTGCTATTAATCGCTACTGCCTTAAGCAAGTCCGCAAGTTTTCACAACTCAAAGTTTTGCATTCCGAATGTACACTACGAGCTGCTCTTACCCACGCTACCCATCAACGTTTATGGAGGACGATTCATTCTTCTTAGTGTCCGTTTTAGGACGATGAACCAATCTATCTTGAACTTGAAGCCGTTATTTTTGTGGCGGCCGGCCGAAGTGGATTCCATTGGAAGCGTACCACCTCCTATAACCCGCGCGCGTTGCCAAATTGCTTTCAAAAATCGCTTTGTGGGTTTACATTCCTAATTTTCGGCCACTCCCTTTCAACAGGGTTGTGTAGCACTTTCCAGCCATGCAAGAGCCATTATTCTTGCGTCTTTTGCATTAAATGAAGGAATGAAAGAAAGGAATGCAACACTATTGGTACATATGAGTGCACGCGTGCGTGCGTGCAGGACACACTTTCCTCAAAGGTTTGTTATCCCTATTAGATATTAAACAAGTTCTCTTTAAATTCTAATGTAGGTAACGATCCGAGAAGCCATCCCGTAAAGTGCTACAACATTTTCGCCTGTTCGGACTTTTTGGCACATTAGGCCAACCGTTTAGGTCATAGTGATGACTTAGGACTATAAGGGGCCGCCGCACGTGATAGGTTACATATTGGAATTTGAACTGAATTTGAAATGTCGGCATCCTAGCGGTGGGCCATTTTAGCTAGTGCATTTTGACACTCCCAGTAGTTTTGCCACTCTCCCACGGTCATGATCGACGGACCAGTGCTGTCTGTGCTGAAAAGCAGTGGTAGTTTTTAAGGAAGGTTTTAAGGTATCGCTTTTTTCCGTACAGCCATGGAGTTGTTTTCCCCGGAAGGCATCTGAAAAAACGTTCACAAACACCTTGGTTTTGCACTGCTATTGTCCTCTAATGTGTTAAAGTCTTACCTACTTCATTAATAGGTTAAAAAACGACTTGGCATGAACGTTTAAGTTCTTCGGCTGGACAGATTTTGCTCTAAAATCCGCTATTTAATAATCCTGTATCCTAAGCCTTATCGTACCTTTAGCTTTTTCTGGTTAAAGCTGGCTGACCTAGCAACACTTACTGGACAGGCGATAACTTCCTTCTTAGATCTCGTGAATGAAGAGTCTTTTCAAGTTCGATCCAGTAGTTCCAGTACACTGAACCTAACCGTAACGTTATTGCATACTTTGTTTCTACTAGGCGGGAGAACGGATGCAGCCAAGGTTGGGAATCCGAAACCGCTGTAGAAATTCAGACTTGGCAAACAGCTTTTGAATTTTTTCATTGTTGGTGTGTATTCCACAATTTTCATTGGTGCAAATAGTCGTAGAGACGAGAAGACGTTTCAAAAATAGTAAAAAATCCACAAGAGATGTGGCTAAATATGGTAAGCCAACGCTCGTAGAACACATTGAAACGTCCCAGCAATGTTGTCCACCTAGCCATTGCTTCGTCCCTCTGTGAATAGCATAAAAGCGTCGACTTAAAAGGATTGTTTTGGCCGCTCATCGGTAAAATCCGCAAGCAAGAACAATTGATTTCCAAGCATCCTTGCGTGCACCGCTGTCGCCAAACTTCTCGTCAAAGTCGTCCCACAGCAGTCGACGTTTGCGGACCTCACTCACAAGCTTATTGATCGATCAAGCGAGG
The DNA here is from genome assembly GCA_020875895.1 of Aphelenchus avenae. Taxonomy (NCBI): domain Eukaryota; kingdom Metazoa; phylum Nematoda; class Chromadorea; order Rhabditida; family Aphelenchidae; genus Aphelenchus; species Aphelenchus avenae. The sequence goes on along the minus strand of JNEY01000520.1, from coordinate 37,947 downwards.
AAAACAAGGCCGGTTCCGGTCCGGGTGGAACCGGGCCGAACCGGACCGGTTCCACCAAGGGGCAGAACCCGACCGGTTCCAGCGAAACAGCTGCCGGGTCGAATCGACCCGGACCCAGGTCGGTTCGAACCGTTAGCACCCCTGGTAGGCTCTCAGTCATGTCTCGGAAGCCTTTTGGCGGAAACAACTATATAGTCAGAAATTATTACGGTGTACGAGGAAATATTTCTAGAGAACTGAAAAAAGTATGAAACTAAGTGGTTTGCTCTTTGTGCGCACCGGAGGCCAAAAATGGAGTTGCTATCACACGGCTATGCTTAACCTCAGATAGACAAAAATCGACTGAGGAAATCGTATGCCGATCAAAGTTTTTGCCTAGATTCGCTTCAGACAGGTTTTTTATTACACTAATTAGGTTTCGTGATATTTTAAATCTCTAAAACAATGCCAGCATGACGCACGACTACCAAGCTTTTTGTCAACATCAGTAGCACGTAATTACGCAAAAGCTGGGTTCAGTAAAACGACGTCGACCAACATTTTTGCAGTGATTATGTAGAGAAATATTGTGAACGCAACTTGGTTGTAAGTATTTACACTTGCTGCCTCTTGCATTCTGGATAATGTCTTTGCTCTTCTGCTCCAAGCCTCAAGATCTGGTGATAAAAAACATTATTTGGCACATTTTGACTATTCAACAGCCCGTGAAATCAACATTGCGGTAAACCTAAACCAATCACTTTTCCAAGATGTCTCTTCAAGAAATGCTGCACTTTTCTCTCGCCGACTATGATTTTAAACAGCGTTTGAACAGTATGATCTTACGATGAAGAAGTAACACATAATCGTAACCTGCAATGAACGAAGGATCCATTGACAAACGGAGGATCCATTTAACAGACGCTCATACTTCGCAAATTTTACGTTTATCTGTATAAGGTGGTTGAAGTTTCGCCCTGTGGAAACTGCGCAAATAAAGAACCTCGTTGCTAGGGTCACAGGGCTTTTCTGGGATACGGACTAGGCTATTGTCGGCGAAGAGTCGCGTGCTATTTAGCGCTGACCGATAAAGGCCCGCTAACTAACACATTTCTGAATTAAAATTTACATGTTCCCCCTGTGCTCATCATCTGCTTTTAGAGGCAGCCAAGCGGTGCCTAGACTCTAGACGCTCAAACGCGCTAAACATGTGCATAGTCATCGTTATAATATTGTTATTATTATTGGTTTTAAATGCAGAATAAACATAACTCGCAACCTGAATAAGCGAGTGAACGAGTACTTTCTTATTCACTTTAGTTTACGTTTAAAAAGCGCGAACAGCGAAACCACCCGCTAATTTCATGCGAAACCTCCCGCAAATTTTTGGTCACCCGCTAATTCTTGCGAAACCTCCCGTTAATTTTTCGGCACCCGCTAATTTCATGCGAAACCTCCCGCTAATTTCAGAACACCCGCTAATATCATGCAAAACGGGGTACCTAAGCCTAAGCCTGAACCTAATCAAATAGCCTGAGCCTCTGCCTCAGCCTAAGCGTGGACGACCGCTAGGTAACAAACTAAGCCGGGGTAGGTAACAAACTAAGCTGAAGTAGGTAAGGGGTTGTCCAGAAATTGTGTAGTCCTTACAAGGGGTCAGGCCTCTGATTACATTTTATTGCAGGGGGGGATGAAATGAAAGTTTCTCATGAAAGTATACACGCAATGATACGTAGTGTGGATATTTTTTTCCAGATCCATTTCATTTAAAAAAGAGCGTTGATAATTGTGCACTTTGACACAAGACTGTTTCCATCTTGTTAATGTGCAAACTAATGGATGCACAACTTCGGACGGATAAGCGGCACACGTGTGTTTGAAAGGGTCGTTGAAGTGTCCATTTAGCACGTGCAACACTTTTCAACAAATTTTAAGTACTTTCCGTCAATAAAAACATCATATTACTTAATTTCTGCAAAACATGAAAGGTGAAATTTTACGATTTTTGCTCGAAAGTGCTTGGTCCCCCTTTGGATTTTTGCGATTTTTGGCCCAGTTGACGTTGCTTCGAACGTATTAACTCTTTGAATAACTGAGCCCCGGCGGTCTAAGTTCTTTTATGGTAAGCGTAACAACTTGTGCTGTAATTGTGCGCTCAGATATTTTGAGTACGGCAGTGACCGGTCGTACGCTGCTAAAAATATTGGAAAAAATTATCAAAAACCGCCAATTTTTGTCTATTTTTTCATTATTTCGCGCCACAACTCGAAAAGAAGCACAGATATCAGACAAGTCAAAGCGTACTTCTAACAAGGCCTCATACTCATGCTCCCTGGAAAACAGAGCGGCATTTCTCCATTCCGCGAAAAGTTATTAAGCACGTACACTCCTACGGTCTCAGTCTAACACATGCGGGCAATAAAATAAGCAACTCTCGAGTTGACATCTGTTACCCGCATGCATCCAATTGAGGCAAACGCATGACAAGGCTGCAGCAGAGAAATGCCTATTAAAACGGCTTGTCTTAAAAGAAAAATGGCAAATGGAAACCTATCCAATCCCTGCAATATGGCCGCCACTGGACGAATGACGAGGGCACGCCATGCAATAGCTTATCCTTCTATGTCTACACCGCTTTCTAAGCTAATACTCTGCTTTTAAGGTGTTCTTTTTTTTTTGCTTACGCCCGGCTTTCTTCTGTTTACTGTCAGGTTTTATACATGGGCCCGCCGCTTTTGACGGGATGAAACTTTCTAGCCTTAACTATAGTTGTCGGGCTCTAGTCTCTCCTAGGCTCTCACTTTCCTAAAATGAAGCTTCCTAAGGTGACCTACGAAGTATTTATAAAGCTGATTTTAATTACTTTACACAGATATTAGTCCATTAACCGTACCGCGCTGCAAGGTGAAAAGTTAAAAATTCAAGACGGATTCGAATCCGAAGGTGAAAAATAAACGCGAAATCCGAATTTTGAAAAGCATCGAATTTCAAACAGTCACAATCCGAAGCCTTTATTCAGAGTTACTGACCCAGGTGCTGAGGATTCCAGTTGAAACCGGGACGAATGGATAAAACTGTATGCTACGTATGCCTCCGCCCTGCATGTGTCATGTTTTAGGAACATCAGCTATATCGTTCGATAAGGGTAGCGTGAACTGAAAGTTTCAGCCGTATCCGTTGGCTGGAAAAGGCTAGGAACCTGCACCACAATCGACTCCTTCAGGTTTTTATGCCGCCAAAGAACAGTGCTGAATCGTCTTTCTCATAGTATGATGTTCTTAGTTTGACTTCTGCAAATCCGTGATTACAGACCGCCTCCTACAACTTTCGGTTTCTTTTTGGCCACATGAAAATTTTTTATTCATCTTGTCTTCTGGACTATGTAAAGGGAATCGAGGCGGGGACAAGCCGGCGGTTGGGGCCAGATGTCCGAACTCGGGTTCGTGGCGGTTGTCGTATATANAAATCCGCAAGCAAGAACAATTGATTTCCAAGCATCCTTGCGTGCACCGCTGTCGCCAAACTTCTCGTCAAAGTCGTCCCACAGCAGTCGACGTTTGCGGACCTCACTCACAAGCTTATTGATCGATCAAGCGAGGAAAACAAGGCCGGTTCCGGTCCGGGTGGAACCGGGCCGAACCGGACCGGTTCCACCAAGGGGCAGAACCCGACCGGTTCCAGCGAAACAGCTGCCGGGTCGAATCGACCCGGACCCAGGTCGGTTCGAACCGTTAGCACCCCTGGTAGGCTCTCAGTCATGTCTCGGAAGCCTTTTGGCGGAAACAACTATATAGTCAGAAATTATTACGGTGTACGAGGAAATATTTCTAGAGAACTGAAAAAAGTATGAAACTAAGTGGTTTGCTCTTTGTGCGCACCGGAGGCCAAAAATGGAGTTGCTATCACACGGCTATGCTTAACCTCAGATAGACAAAAATCGACTGAGGAAATCGTATGCCGATCAAAGTTTTTGCCTAGATTCGCTTCAGACAGGTTTTTTATTACACTAATTAGGTTTCGTGATATTTTAAATCTCTAAAACAATGCCAGCATGACGCACGACTACCAAGCTTTTTGTCAACATCAGTAGCACGTAATTACGCAAAAGCTGGGTTCAGTAAAACGACGTCGACCAACATTTTTGCAGTGATTATGTAGAGAAATATTGTGAACGCAACTTGGTTGTAAGTATTTACACTTGCTGCCTCTTGCATTCTGGATAATGTCTTTGCTCTTCTGCTCCAAGCCTCAAGATCTGGTGATAAAAAACATTATTTGGCACATTTTGACTATTCAACAGCCCGTGAAATCAACATTGCGGTAAACCTAAACCAATCACTTTTCCAAGATGTCTCTTCAAGAAATGCTGCACTTTTCTCTCGCCGACTATGATTTTAAACAGCGTTTGAACAGTATGATCTTACGATGAAGAAGTAACACATAATCGTAACCTGCAATGAACGAAGGATCCATTGACAAACGGAGGATCCATTTAACAGACGCTCATACTTCGCAAATTTTACGTTTATCTGTATAAGGTGGTTGAAGTTTCGCCCTGTGGAAACTGCGCAAATAAAGAACCTCGTTGCTAGGGTCACAGGGCTTTTCTGGGATACGGACTAGGCTATTGTCGGCGAAGAGTCGCGTGCTATTTAGCGCTGACCGATAAAGGCCCGCTAACTAACACATTTCTGAATTAAAATTTACATGTTCCCCCTGTGCTCATCATCTGCTTTTAGAGGCAGCCAAGCGGTGCCTAGACTCTAGACGCTCAAACGCGCTAAACATGTGCATAGTCATTGTTATAATATTGTTATTATTATTGGTTTTAAATGCAGAATAAACATAACTCGCAACCTGAATAAGCGAGTGAACGAGTACTTTCTTATTCACTTTAGTTTACGTTTAAAAAGCGCGAACAGCGAAACCACCCGCTAATTTCATGCGAAACCTCCCGCAAATTTTTGGTCACCCGCTAATTCTTGCGAAACCTCCCGTTAATTTTTCGGCACCCGCTAATTTCATGCGAAACCTCCCGCTAATTTCAGAACACCCGCTAATATCATGCAAAACGGGGTACCTAAGCCTAAGCCTGAACCTAATCAAATAGCCTGAGCCTCTGCCTCAGCCTAAGCGTGGACGACCGCTAGGTAACAAACTAAGCCGGGGTAGGTAACAAACTAAGCTGAAGTAGGTAAGGGGTTGTCCAGAAATTGTGTAGTCCTTACAAGGGGTCAGGCCTCTGATTACATTTTATTGCAGGGGGGGATGAAATGAAAGTTTCTCATGAAAGTATACACGCAATGATACGTAGTGTGGATATTTTTTTCCAGATCCATTTCATTTAAAAAAGAGCGTTGATAATTGTGCACTTTGACACAAGACTGTTTCCATCTTGTTAATGTGCAAACTAATGGATGCACAACTTCGGACGGATAAGCGGCACACGTGTGTTTGAAAGGGTCGTTGAAGTGTCCATTTAGCACGTGCAACACTTTTCAACAAATTTTAAGTACTTTCCGTCAATAAAAACATCATATTACTTAATTTCTGCAAAACATGAAAGGTGAAATTTTACGATTTTTGCTCGAAAGTGCTTGGTCCCCCTTTGGATTTTTGCGATTTTTGGCCCAGTTGACGTTGCTTCGAACGTATTAACTCTTTGAATAACTGAGCCCCGGCGGTCTAAGTTCTTTTATGGTAAGCGTAACAACTTGTGCTGTAATTGTGCGCTCAGATATTTTGAGTACGGCAGTGACCGGTCGTACGCTGCTAAAAATATTGGAAAAAATTATCAAAAACCGCCAATTTTTGTCTATTTTTTCATTATTTCGCGCCACAACTCGAAAAGAAGCACAGATATCAGACAAGTCAAAGCGTACTTCTAACAAGGCCTCATACTCATGCTCCCTGGAAAACAGAGCGGCATTTCTCCATTCCGCGAAAAGTTATTAAGCACGTACACTCCTACGGTCTCAGTCTAACACATGCGGGCAATAAAATAAGCAACTCTCGAGTTGACATCTGTTACCCGCATGCATCCAATTGAGGCAAACGCATGACAAGGCTGCAGCAGAGAAATGCCTATTAAAACGGCTTGTCTTAAAAGAAAAATGGCAAATGGAAACCTATCCAATCCCTGCAATATGGCCGCCACTGGACGAATGACGAGGGCACGCCATGCAATAGCTTATCCTTCTATGTCTACACCGCTTTCTAAGCTAATACTCTGCTTTTAAGGTGTTCTTTTTTTTTTGCTTACGCCCGGCTTTCTTCTGTTTACTGTCAGGTTTTATACATGGGCCCGCCGCTTTTGACGGGATGAAACTTTCTAGCCTTAACTATAGTTGTCGGGCTCTAGTCTCTCCTAGGCTCTCACTTTCCTAAAATGAAGCTTCCTAAGGTGACCTACGAAGTATTTATAAAGCTGATTTTAATTACTTTACACAGATATTAGTCCATTAACCGTACCGCGCTGCAAGGTGAAAAGTTAAAAATTCAAGACGGATTCGAATCCGAAGGTGAAAAATAAACGCGAAATCCGAATTTTGAAAAGCATCGAATTTCAAACAGTCACAATCCGAAGCCTTTATTCAGAGTTACTGACCCAGGTGCTGAGGATTCCAGTTGAAACCGGGACGAATGGATAAAACTGTATGCTACGTATGCCTCCGCCCTGCATGTGTCATGTTTTAGGAACATCAGCTATATCGTTCGATAAGGGTAGCGTGAACTGAAAGTTTCAGCCGTATCCGTTGGCTGGAAAAGGCTAGGAACCTGCACCACAATCGACTCCTTCAGGTTTTTATGCCGCCAAAGAACAGTGCTGAATCGTCTTTCTCATAGTATGATGTTCTTAGTTTGACTTCTGCAAATCCGTGATTACAGACCGCCTCCTACAACTTTCGGTTTCTTTTTGGCCACATGAAAATTTTTTATTCATCTTGTCTTCTGGACTATGTAAAGGGAATCGAGGCGGGGACAAGCCGGCGGTTGGGGCCAGATGTCCGAACTCGGGTTCGTGGCGGTTGTCGTATATAACTATACGACCGAAGGTTCTGCTGACTAGTGACGCATGGTTGGGTATTGGTCGCATGAAAACTCATCGGCGATTCCGTCGCACCATAAGCGTGTGGCCTTATGGGCGCCCTCTGCGTGCCTACTGGATGTGCCGTGCGCCGATACGATGTTCCAACGTCACTTCGGAAAATGACATCTGCAATGTGCTTATCAAGGGCTTTCAGTTGAGGTACGACTTGATGATCCAACGTGACCTCGAAAAATCAACATTCTTTGGGCAGGGATGGGGGGGGGGTAACCCCGTTTTAGAGTGTCAAAGGGGTATTTGGGACCAAAGGCTTTCTTTTGAGATACGGCTTGATGTTCCAGCAAGTGCTTGGTCTAGAAACCCTTGTAACGTCGCCGCGTACGCATACAAGAGGCTAGTACAGAGAAGAGACGACTGCCGCAACGTCATGTTCTTCAATACGTTCCCGCTCTCGATTTCTCCAGCGCCCACTACAGCATCGTCATTTGATACGACCTCAGCTCTTACAAGGCAATTATGGTGGCACGACCACAAGCATTACAGGTTTCAGCCAGCGGTAGACGGGGTGGGGGGGGGGCAACCGGCATAACATTCGTCGGAATTTTGGAAAATTACATTACACAAGTACTTATACGAATGCCGTTTCTAGCGCTCTCCGAAAGGCCTAACGGCGATATCAGCTTCTTTGTACTGAATGGAAATACCTATGTGGTTATACCGAACCAATGAGCTCGCGAAAAGGTTTTGTGCATTTCAAAAATGTTTAATCGCCTAACTAACAAAACACCGTTAAAAGTTTGGCGAACCTTGATCTAGATACCTAGCAAGGGCATGCGGGTTTTGTGCGCTAACAAAGCTGTATTAGGTCCGCCCGCGTCGCTTGTTAACAGGGCGATTCTTCGGTGCTCCGTGTATCTCCGGTTACGCTTCGGACAGTTTTCTGCCGCTGTTAGGAGGAAACCCGTGCGTGAAGCGATGGATGGCTCTTTATTTTACGTTTTTAATCATTAACTTTATGTTTCTGGCTTGCGTCAGGCTATTAAAACGGTAAAGTAATGATAATCTGATTTTTGGATCTGCCTGTGACCATCATCAGAGTAGGATTCAGAACCAACCCCATCAGTCATTTTCTTTAGTCTATACATCGCTGACTTTGCCTGCGCTTTGTAAACTAAAGGTTCTTTTTCATCTGCATCCTTAGAACATCCAGAAACCTGCTCGTTGCTGTCCGAGTGTGATTCAACTTTGCACTGAGTATCCAAATTAAGTTCAGTTAAAAACCACTTTCGAAAAACTCGCAGAATATTGTGCGTAACAACAACTGTAAGCTTCCATATGCCGTGAGTTTTAGTGCGTTCTCCGAATGGAGGTAGCGCGTATGCGCTGCATACTCAGAACCCAGCGCTGCATCGTAAGTTGTAGAGGCACAGCGAACATGTGGTTGTCATAGATTTTTTCCGAAATTCACTTTGTGTTCATTTGTGAGCATGTTACGGCCATTATTACAGTCTAGATGCCATATGGATTGTAATACTGGTAATACTGTAATACAGGGTAATGGGACCAAGGCAACTTTTCAAATTATATTGCACGCGCCTGCGGCGGGCTGTTTGAATCCCGCATTCCAAAATCTGCTGCCGAGGTCCGTCCGAAGACAAAAATTCGAACGAGTTTTTGCGCATAAAACCAATCTTGCCGTGGCGGCGCCCGCGGCGGGCTATTTCGGTCAAAATTAACCGAAAGGGTAGCTTTGGGACCATAAAAAGGACGTTATCGGACAACCCCGGAAATGGACCATATGGGGGACCAAGGCATTTTTTCGGCGCCGGCCGGTGGCCGGCACCGAAAAAATATGTAAGGGTCCCCTTACCCCTATGCCTCCCCGAAATTTTTGGTCCGCTACGCCCCTGCTCTGTGCGTGTCAAATGATCAAATGCGTACATTAAATGGAAGCCCTGCCTGACTGATGGATTTTAATTCGGTCACATTTAATTCATTCCTGATTATTTAGTCAAAGTTAATTAAGTCAAAATTATCTCAGTCAGTTTAATCCAGTAAGAAATTTCGTCAGTACAGCGTCACCAGGTTTTCTTGAGATTATTCGATCTGCTGTTTTAGATGCTTACGAGTTTGATATATTCTGTAACTGCTTTGACCCAGAGAAGCTCATGGAGTCATTTTAATGCGTTGTGTGCCTTATATTCGTAGACACGCAATGTAAATAGTTCGCGGACTTCGGTGTACGGCGAAAGTGAATGCCGAAATGCAGGTTTTGGTAATACGCCAGTGTCATTGTGTGTGTTGGCGACAGTGGGGTCGTCCCACATGCTTGAACCTGCAGGATCGTGAAGTAAAGTTCCGGCTAAAAAATTGCATTAAAATCCGTTGAAGAGCGCACTGAAAAATTTTATCCCAGATTTGACAGTTTTTTTTGGCGGCTACTTAGTTTTTCTACAGTAGAGGACGACCTGACTTCAGAGCTGAAGAAGCGTTTTGCAAATGCTTACGCGTCCGTTCCACACTCGTCGCTGCCCACTCTAGCGCAGATGCTGCAGGTTTTGAAAATATCTTGAAAATGAAAACTTAGAGTTATTATAGGTATACCCAGTTCTTGAGATTACGAAGACTGCCGTTGTCTTGGTTTACGGCCACCAGATATATGCGCGCGAGCAATCCGTCATCGAGGTGTTGCCGGCGAAGGCGGGTTTAATGTGCAGCCGAATCTTGATTCGCACCATCAAGTTCCGGTTGATGTCACGAGGAGGAACAGCAAGCAGTCGGGCTTCCATGTGCCATTCGATGTTGCAAGTGAATGACCGTCAGGGTTCTCCCATTTCCATTTCCGGAAATGGAAATGGCGGCAAATTGCGCTAGTGGTAAATGGTAATGGAAATGGCCAGAAAAATGGCCCGTGGGAAATGGAAATGAATAGAAATGACGAAGAAATATTGCCATTCGTTTCCACATTTTTCTTTACCTAAGAATTACCCCTTATGGCAAATCTGACGGCCTGGCCGCAAGGTGCCGCCATTCCAGTAGCAAACAGGGCTTGTTAATGTGGGGGCGTACTGTCTGTATCGGAAGCCGTCCAGATTTCAGGCCCAGTCCCCGGGACTACTTCTTCCCCCTTCGGTCAGCCGTTATGCTCGCATCTCACCTTATTTAGCATGGTTATGTAAACCAAAATTTACTTCTGGAAATGAATGGCTTGGAAACACGAAAGGTTTTTTTCACGGCGCATTTTTTCGAAAAAAATTTTATACCACGATTGTGCGCAAGAAGCGTTTGCTCAATAACGTCGACGTCGATGTCGATGATGCCATTTGTCTCTTATGTGCCGTGTTTTCCGGGCTGGCAATCTCAAAAGCGCAGTGCGACCTTCGGCAGGTTCCAGCGAATTGCGGAGACTGCCACTATCTTCCCGGTATGCTTCGTACACAAAAATCAAGATAAGCGGTTCAGAGCATAGAATATGGCTGGTGTAAGTGGTGCAGGCGCGTCGAACAGAAGGTTCTCTTGCTCGTAACCGCGTCAGGTTTTAGTCGAATTGAAAGACTTGAATGTCCTTATTCGTATAGTAATTTTATTACTTCGAATATTCAACCTTCGACGAGTGCAATGTAGCTTCTAACGGCTCAGCGTATTAGGTCCACATGACCGATTTACGGAAATCGTTCTGCCAGCTGGCATGCGTTACCGTGTCACCGTTCGCTTTCCTTATGCAATCAGTAAATATTTGACGATAGACTGGAATCGGGAAACGAAACTGCATAATGTTGGCCTCATTTTCCCCGCGCATCCAAAAAAATGTTCTTTGAGCGGTGCCTAGCGGCGCCATCTCTCAGTCACGGTTTAGTCAAGTGTTTTCGACCGAGACCACCAAAACGCTCCAAAAATCTCGGTTTCCCGAGCCCGAGGCTCGGCTCCACGCCTTATGTGTATGCGTTATTTAGTCGGGTCGGGCCTGAACATCAAGCTTTCCTTCCGTGATCGGTACTTACAGCAATGTTCCATACGTACAGGCTTTTATTATTTTACAATAACGGGAAATGCGCTTTAGTTTGAAATACAAAATGTAGGTCCTCAGTAGGCAGCCGACGCCAGTGGTCATGAATCTATGTTAGATTACGGCGAATGTGCAAGAAGTTTCCGTCCAGTTTTCTTTTGTTAGCCTTCTGTTAGGTGACGAATCCGACACGACAGTTCGAATGCTGCTTAATGGCACGGCAACCAAGGTACACGCAAAGCAGTTGGCCATGCAACGTGCCTGTCAGTCCCCCGAGCTCAAAATCCTGCGGGTCCCCCTCATCGACGTTCACTGCCAACGCGGACTTCGTATGGACGCAATAGGCATTCAATTAAAAAGTTGTCATAGCCCGGCAAGACTAAATTAGGGCCCAGTGACGATTCCTGAAACAACAAAGAAATAGATTAACCGACCAAAATTTACGAAGTACGTTATCTCGCGTAGAGATCGGATATTGGGACCCCGTTCCGAACCGTACCCGTGGTGAGCCCAACCGTGCCGTACCCCTACCCGTCGGGGGCAAAAAATTCCATGCCGCACACACTAACACGGCATAAAACACGCCCCGTAATGCGGCTTGGCCCGTGTAACACGGCCTTTTTCGAGGCCGTGTTGTGTTGTGTTGTACGGATACGGGTACGGGCGCCGATCTCTAATCTCGCGCAAAGCCTTACAAGGGATGTTGTTCATCCTTCCGTTGAAGAAGTTGAGCCAGTTTTGTTGATCAGAAGTAACTTTTAAGTGTCGTACTCCAGTGCTCGTAATCTAATGTTGAAGTGGACAAAGATTGCTGTCTTGTTCTAGGTCCAGGTTTTCGCAAGCAAAAGATCGTGTAAGAAAAGTACAATATGTTACAAACCGTTTATTCCGCTGAAGTCTTCAATAAGTTTCTGACCTCAAAAAAGCTGACATAAACTAACAAGCCTGAAGCTTTCCGCTAATGGAATATACTCAGGCGCTGGTAATCGCGAAAAAGACAGTGATGAATTTGGCGTTGCGCGTACACTGCCAAGCCAAAAACTGGTTAGTCTCGCCCCCCAAACAAACGTGAACGGCTCCGGTTGGCTGTCGGTTTTTAAACTGCGTCAATCTCACAGTAGAAGACTCGATTTTTCTTCGGAAACGGACAAAAACCGCACTTTAGGCCGTGCTTCTGAGATGCCTTGCCGAACGCATAAGCGTTTTAAAGAGGCCTTTACGTGCTTTGCAAGGAACCATTAGCCCGACATGCTCGATCGAAGAGCGTTTAGTAAAACTCCATCGCCGGTCACAAGGACTGTGTCGGGCGCGAAGTGATCTCGTGCTATGCTAATTTTCCCTGTGATGTGTGTATATATACCCGTGTTTCCTGTAGTGTATAACCCTGTGCCTGAGCAGTATCTCAGGTGGAGCTTAGTCTAATAAAGTGCTTAGACTATTGCCTCTGTGCCTTGTTGTAAGCGATACAACAGACTGTTTTATCGTGATTCTCGCTGCATGATAAGCCACCTGAAAACCCTCCTGGGCTCCGCCGAACGCATGCTGCGCACCGGCGAACGTCCTTCATGCCATGCACTCCGCGCCGCCAGTGCGCTCACAGCGGTAGTTTGGTGCGCTTAGGGATAACTTCTCGCGTTTATTTTTTGTGTTCACCGAGTTGGTTTTCCTTTTTGTTCTTTTTGACATATATTCCTTATGATTTATATCGAGGCAACTGAAAACGGGCAGCTAGCATTAGAGGTAACAGATGGTTTCGTCGACAATCGCGAAAAATATGGCGGACATCGGAAACATAACTCCGTGATCGCCACGTTCAAGTTTCAAAACCGACCAAAATGACCAGTTTTTTGGTGGCATTAACGACACAGCCAGGGTGCTTGTTCTAGCTTTAGCACTAGCCGCGCTGGCGACTGTGCAATGTCCGCCGTTGCCTAAGCAAACATGAAACGTCTTTTATGCGAGAGGTTAAGGAGTTACAGTCCAGCGCCGTTTTTAAAATACCAGGATGGACGGGCGGAGGGGGAATCGAAAACAGACTTTTTAAAAAATTCTCGTTATTTAGGATCAGCGATCTGCTGCCTTCCCGCTACTTTAGAAGTCAAGAGCGCACATGCGTCCGATCCTAATTACAGTTTTTTTTGTCATTCGACAAATTATGTTGGCCTTTTCATTAGCATGAAAAGTCTTCACTCGAGTAAATCTCGGTGGCGTTTTTTTTTAAATGAATTCTATGATGTCGTCATGAGATTGAAGCAGAAAAAGCCCAAACCGAATTACTCACATAAACAGATAACGCGAACATGCAACATTAAAGGTACACTACATAGGCCGGGTATAACGAACCGCGGAAGGATATAACATACAAGTACTACAAGTACGTATGCTTTGATGGAACTATGCCTGCTTGGTTTTTTTCAGCACTGTACAGGTTTTTTCGCCGACAC
>JNEY01000520.1:12995-23987 GCA_020875895.1 Aphelenchus avenae | reverse complement strand
AGCCCGAGGTGGACCTCCCTCCCCCCCGAGCCGTGCTGCCGAGCCGTGGAAAAACTCGGTACCCGAACCCGTACCCGTGGTAAAGTGTGATGTTTTGCCGAATAACAATCCAAAAATGAGTAATGTGTGAATAATCTACGACACGAAGTGGTTTAGATGGCATCCCATAGAGCAAAACAGTGACATAGGCCCGCTGCAGGCGACATGAACAAAATTTTAGTCAAAATTCTTTACGAATTTGGTGAAAATAATCTCTATGTCATTGCTTGACTTTGACAAGTTTGAAAGCTTGCGCTCCGCCAATTCGTTTATGGGCCTAATTCTCGAACCCAACAACCCAAGAACTTGGATCCAAGAGTCCAAGACCCAAGAAATTTGAGTTTCAGACAACTTCTTAACTATTTTTTCGCCAAAAGAGGCTTAAAATCGCTCTGGCGGCGCCTGCCCACCGAGCCGTGGTACCCGGGCCGTATAACTCGGGTACGGGTACGGGTACGGCCCGTGCTTCGGCTCGGGCTGCCTCGGGCTACAATGACATGAAGGTCAAGGAAATGCCCTATCAGGTTTTTTATCGTAACTCGCTACGCCGTGCGAGTCGGTCGGTTCCTCTCGCCGCTGCGAATAAATACGCGCCATCACTATGGCCCCGACCCAGTCCCAGCCAAAGCCCTGTGTCTGTAAGGCTAAGGACCAACCGTCTTCTACTGACGTTATTTGCTGCGAGAAATGCCATGCCTGGATGCATGACGTCTGCGTCGGCATTCCGGCCTCGGAGTTCTCGAGGATCGACAAGTGTTACTGCTTGCTGTGCATCGCCAGGGCTCCCAGCCTCCGCATCACTTACAGCAACCGAGCATGCCATCCAAGTCCTCCACTGATGTCCTCCTGGAGAAGCTCATCGAAAAGCTGGAACCGCTCTGCAACGGTCTTGCGAAAGTCGCGAGCCGCGTCGACGCACTCGAGAAGAAAGTCGCTGACTCACCGCCCGATCGATACGGACAGCCTCCAGCCGACATGCAGCAGCCATTCGACATCGCAGCGGTCGCCTCCCAAGTCATCGCGGACCAGCAGGTCGCTGAGCGGAAGAAGCTGCGGGCCGTCCTCGAAGGGATCGACGAGCAATCGCACGAGGAGGACGTCGCGCTGATCCGGGACATTGCCGAGAAGTGCGGAGTGGCAGCAGAACTTGATGCGGAGCACATCCATCGACACGGACGCGAGCAGCAGGAACGAGGCCGAATCATCAAGGTACCTTTCTCCTCCTTTGATGCTAGAAATAAGTTCCTTCGCTCCTTTGCCTCGGCCAAAAATCTCTCAACCTCCGCTCCATATTCCCAAAAGTGTCTGCTCGTAGGGACCTCACTCCTCTGGAACTCAAGACCCACTACTCCCTCAAAAAGCGTGCCTACCTCCTCAACCGCGAATGTATGCTCTACAAGTACCATTACGTCGACTTGAAGATTGTCACCCTGCCAAATCCCAAACCGCTGCGTCAGGCTAACGTCGAGAGTCATGCTCACGACGAGAGTCTGGCGAACAGTGAGCAGCACTAGGAACGAGGGGTTCAAACCGAGAATTCAAAGACTTTAAATTGTTATTTAATTAATTCCAGATCTCTTTCAAAAATCACCAGAAATTACAAACAATCGGCAGAATACAAAATGTTTGAAAACTTTCTTTTGTCAAAAAACGTTGACATTTGCTTTGTGACTGAAACATGGTTTAACGAACTCGTTCCTAGCTCGCTCTATACGTTTGACCGGTTCTCTGTTGTACGCTCAGACCGTCAGGATCGCAAAGGTGGAGGTGTCTGTGCTCTTATAAGGAAAGGGATAAGCTTTAGCTACGATCCAAAATTCTGCACCACCGTTGGTGACTCACAAGTACTCGTAGTTGACCTACTAGGATGCCAGAAGACCCCATGTTTTCTCTGCTATAGACCACCAGACTCAAATGCTGAAAACTCAAAAGCCCTATGTGATTTTATAAACGACCATTTTGGAGATTCCGACAGCTCACTCATCGTAGGCGACTTCAACTATCCAAGCGATGACTGGGACACAAATGAACTTCCCGATGGTCTCGCTCCCTCCAAGTTATGCCAGTTCGCCATGGACAATGGTTTCCACCAGCTAGTTAGGGAACCCACTATGATAGCTAACAACCATGTCCTTGACCTAGTCTTGACGAACAACGTAGCACTTATCCATAACTGCCATGTTGACGACAGTTTTTCCATGAGCGACCATTATCCGATAAACTTCGAACTGATCATGTCGCTAGCATCTAGAGAAACTAGCAAGCGTGTCCTTCTTTTCCGACAGGGTAATTTTGAGGAGATCAATAGAGAACTTGCCTCGGTGGACTGGGCTGTACTTTTTGGTCATTGCAGAACAATGGACGAAATGTATTCTGCCCTTCTAGAAATAGTTGAAGCATCCATGCAAAGAAACATCCCCTCAAAGGGGGAGGGGGAATCGAAAACAGACTTTTTAAAAAATTCTCGTTATTTAGGATGAGCGATCTGCTGCCTTCCCGCTACTTTAGAAGTCAAGAGCGCACATGCGTCCGATCCTAATTACAGTTTTTTTTGTCATTCGACAAATTATGTTGGCCTTTTCATTAGCATGAAAAGTCTTCACTCGAGTAAATCTCGGTGGCGTTTTTTTTAAATGAATTCTATGATGTCGTCATGAGATTGAAGCAGAAAAAGCCCAAACCGAATTACTCACATAAACAGATAACGCGAACATGCAACATTAAAGGTACACTACATAGGCCGGGTATAACGAACCGCGGAAGGATATAACATACAAGTACTACAAGTACGTATGCTTTGATGGAACTATGCCTGCTTGGTTTTTTTCAGCACTGTACAGGTTTTTTCGCCGACACAATTTGCATTATGTTGTATTTATTGCATTGTTGTGCGCCTTGTTCAAAGCTGGTAGGGCATCGTATACTGTTAGGCAGCGTTGGGTGATATCCTTGCTCCGACGTCGCCATGCTGCCGTCGTCGATCCTTTTCACTTAAGAGATACTTACCAAGCGGTATCGGAGTGAGACCTGAGACCAGCGGTCAGTTAGGAAGTTTCTCTTGTAGCGACGAATTCGATCGGAAAAGAACTTTGACGGTTTGTTTTTTAAATGACATTAATTAGGGGTTGCATGAATTCCACGGACGTCTCTATCTCTTAAAGAGCACCTCAAATTCTAGCGTTAATAGCGTTTGTTGCCAACGATCGGAACAATTCTCATGTGTCAAATAAGGGCCAATTGCACACTCTTCGTATATTTGTGCTAAATTAAGGCTATTTTACACTTTCGGTGGCCCGAGGGTCCTCCAGAATGCGGCAGGTACACATAACATGCGGCCGCGCGAAGCGCCATCCTTTTTGGCTGAATTCTTAGCTAACGATGACTGCAAAGCGCATGCTTTCCATTTAATTTTCCTCTGAACACTCGCATGCGTAAAATAACTATCGAATCCGCTAAAGTAAGAATTGGATGATGTCAAACTCTCTTCTAATTAAGCCATTTGTGGCATGTGGAAATGAAGGACTTCTGGTATGTCTTCTCACAGGTTTTTATGCTATAGCCGGACTGATGCTTCATCAGCTAGATATAATCATGATGTACGCCTGAGTATACAAAATGCTCTAAACTTTTTCGAATGTGTTTGAAAATTTTCGTTTTGCCAGCAATACTATCTTCATGGAATTTCGTGCACCGGATGCTGAATTCCGGTCGGTCAGTATACTCGGCCGGCCAATGCACGCTACCATTAATGAGACTTGCATAATGTCGATTTTGTTAACCTTTAGCTGTCTGCAGGAAAGTTGCAATATAGCTACGTAGGTTTTCAGTGGCGTAGCCAGCCCAAAATTTCAGGGGGTGGCAAGGGTAAGAGGGATCCTTATCTATTTTTCGGCGTCCAAATGCAGTCAACGCGCACGTGTTATCTCAGGCCAGGATAACGATGACTACATTTTATCACTTGTCGACGAAACCTAAATGTAATTTCACTCCGAATCCGAGTCGGTAAAAGAGCGATCGTAAAATCTCGCGTCATACGACTTATGACGACGCTTAGAAGTCTTCACGTTTTTCACGGCAGTCAACGATTCTGAACGGGCTTCCACGAAGGCTCGTCGAACCCGACGGACTCGTTCCAAAAACGTTGACATTTGCTTTGTGACTGAAACATGGTTTAACGAACTCGTTCCTAGCTCGCTCTATACGTTTGACCGGTTCTCTGTTGTACGCTCAGACCGTCAGGATCGCAAAGGTGGAGGTGTCTGTGCTCTTATAAGGAAAAGGATAAGCTTTAGCTACGAACCAAAATTCTGCACCACCGTTGGTGACTCACAAGTACTCGTAGTTGACCTACTAGGATGCCAGAAGACCCGATGTTTTCTCTGCTATAGACCACCAGACTCAAATGCTGAAAACTCAAAAGCCCTATGTGATTTTATAAACGACCATTTTGGAGATTCCGACAGCTCACTCATCGTAGGCGACTTCAACTATCCAAGCGATGACTGGGACACAAATGAACTTCCCGATGGTCTCGCTCCCTCCAAGTTATGCCAGTTCGCCATGGACAATGGTTTCCACCAGCTAGTTAGGGAACCCACTATGATAGCTAACAACCATGTCCTTGACCTAGTCTTGACGAACAACGTAGCACTTATCCATAACTGCCATGTTGACGACAGTTTTTCCATGAGCGACCATTATCCGATAAACTTCGAACTGATCATGTCGCTAGCATCTAGAGAAACTAGCAAGCGTGTCCTTCTTTTCCGACAGGGTAATTTTGAGGAGATCAATAGAGAACTTGCCTCGGTGGACTGGGCTGTACTTTTTGGTCATTGCAGAACAATGGACGAAATGTATTCTGCCCTTCTAGAAATAGTTGAAGCATCCATGCAAAGAAACATCCCCTCAAAGGTCATCAAGTCTGGGTCAAGCGAGCTTCCGAAGTTCGCCAAAAAACTTCTAGCCAATCGTCGAAAGCTTTGGAAGAAAAGCCTAATCAATCCAGATCTCGTTAAAGATTACAAGGACTTAGACAAGAAATGCAAGAAGGAACTTCGGAAGCTTGCCAAAAAAGAAGCCAAAAAAGTTATTCTTACTGACAATCCCAGTAGTCTTTATGCTTACATTAAAAAGCGACTAAAGGGTATTAGCGACATTCCTCCCCTTCGTGTTAATGAGTCTTTCGCTACTGATGATACCGCGAAAGCCGAAATTCTGAAAAATTCTTTTCAGAAAAATTTCTGCGACTACCAAGACGATAAGCCTCCCATCTTTGATCAAATTCGGATGCAGATGCCTTTCCCACTAGATGTCATAGACGTCCTAAACTCCCTGAAAAGCCACCCGTCGAAGATGTCCACTAGCCCCGACAGCATCAACCAGTACTTCCTCAAGAAATGCTCTGTAACGTTGGCATTCCCGCTCTACTTGATCTTTAGGGAATCACTGCAAACGGGTGTCATTCCGAGTCTATGGAAAATGGCCTACGTCCACCCCATTCATAAGAAGGGATCGGAAAATGACCCTGGCAATTATCGCCCTATCTCTTTAACCTCGCCTGTTTGCAGAGTTCTAGAAAAGCTCATAGTTAGGAACATAGTTCATGACGTTTCCCAAAGAGGACTGTTTTCTCGAGACCAGTTCGGCTTTCTGCCAAAACGGTCATGCCCGATACAGCTTCTTGCTTCTCTTAGGGACTGGTATGAAGAACTTGACAGCAAGTCCAACGTAGATGTTATATATGTTGATTTTGAGAAAGCATTTGACCGCGTAAGGCATTCAGTCCTACTGGAAAAACTCACTCGCTTCAACATTCACCTAACCACAGTTCGTTGGATTTCAGAATTTCTGACCAAGCGTAAGCTCCAAGTGAAGGTGGGCCAATGTCTTTCGTCAGAATTTATGCCTGGCACTGGTGTTTACCAAGGGAGCTGTCTGGGGCCGCTTTTGTTTTTGCTGTTCATAAATGATCTACCTGATCATCTTCCCCAAGACTGCAAGCGCAAATTGTTTGCAGATGACCTTAAAATTTACAGGACAGTCAACAGCAAAAGCGATGCCGAATCGCTGCAGCGCGGTATTGACTCGATAATCTCTTGGTCCAAAGGAAACTCACTTGGAATCTCTGCTGAGAAAACAGAGTTGCTTAGATTAGGTAAAAATCCAGTCGAATTCGTTTACCAAGTAGACGGAGTCCCTGCCCAAGCTTCGGGAGAGGTACGGGATCTGGGAGTCATTATCGATCAGAATCTAACCTTTGAGCAGCACATTAGCAAAGTCGTTCGTTCAGCAAACATTTCTCTACACCACCTTATACGAGCACTACCAAACGTGGAATTAGATATGTTTATCAGGGCATACAAAACGTATGTTCGTCCTAAGCTCGAATACGGAACCGAACTTTTTAGTCCCCATCTAAAGGGTATGATTAAAAGGCTAGAAAAGCCACAGAGAACCTTCACCAAAAAAGTTTTGAAACTTAAGAAAATACCTTTCGAAAGTTATGAGCACAGACTCCTCATTTGCGATCTTGACTCCCTAGAATTCCGCAGAGTCCTCACCGATCTCCGTACTACTTTCAAACTGCTCAATGGTGACTATGATTTTGATGCTAACGTTCTCTTTCAGCCTCCTTACAGGTGTAACCCTCGCCTCCACTCTCGTGCAGTGTTCAAGCCTTCGTTCGCTCCCGCTTCCAGCCATGCCTTCTGGAATCGAGTTGTCAACAGTTGGAATAGCTTGCCCGTTTCTCTCAATGATATTGCCAATCCCGATTCCTTCACTACCTTTGTGCAATCCCTGGATCCCACACATGTACTCTCCGATCCAGTTTTCAATTACTTTGATGTTTAACTTTTCATTTTGAACCCACTCACATGGATTCTTATCCCTATGTGGTTTTCTCTTTGCTATCGTGTATGCATTTCATGCGTTTGCGTAGCAATAAAATACAAATACAAATACAAATATGTTGGACCGACAAAGTGTCAATCTTTTTACTAAAAAATTATTTGTGGAAAATACGGCTAGCTGCCGCACTCGGACGTGATAAGACCTGTCCCGAAGCCCTATCCTCCCAAGATGTAAGCCTCTTTGCCTCTGTTGGTCTTCTGGCCGCACATCTCACCGCGCCGGCTTATCCTAATACACTAAGGGCTGATGTTTATCGGTTCACCCAATAGATTTCGCAAGCGAACGAGTCATCTTCGGTATCATTCGGTAGGCCTTCTAAAATTATGTAAAACCAGAAAGGCCATTCTTGATGCCAGATCATCCAGTATCGTGTCCAAGTTCTGTTTGTTGCCGGCATTGCAGGATAGCGCTCGCCTCTCTGCGCAATTAGTTATTGTCTTCTTATTATTTGTGTCATAGACGTGCCAGGGTGGTGCAGCGGCGAGGCAAGCACATTGATTATTGAAGTCCAAACCAGAATGTACGCATGTTCTTGGCCGAACATCCAGGTTCGCTTTGACGCAACGGTGCCGGATAGTCTGATAACATGTCATGAAATTATCTTTCCGAAAGCAGAATAAGAAATTACCAATTAAACCACAAAACGCCGGTCCTTTGAGTGGGCGGATATAACACTCCAATTATTTAGAATCGTCGTCTTTAAGTCTGGTAGTATTGCTATCCCAACTAGAAATCAAGCTTTGCATAAGCAGCGTCCAAATATGGCTGACAGCATGAGCATGGAACTTTCTTGAAGCAGTGGGAGGTGTAACCAGGTTTTAAAACGAGAACAGGAAAAAAGGATTTCATAGCCATAGTATTTTCTCACATTGAAGTGAATTTACATTTTCGAGCCTTCTTTCGCTGCTACGACCTGTGAATTGTTACCTCCGTCAGAACTGTACTTTTTACGTTGCTGATCTGATCTTTGTAAAAAGGCAGCGAACGAGCCTGATCTTCGCGTGCACGGAAGAATAAGTAAAAATAAGGGTTTACCAAAATGCACAGATGTCATTTTTTCCATGCCAAGCTGATTCATGCCAAGTTTTTCCATGCCAAAACGTACTAATACCAACTTTTTATGCCAAGATGTTTCATGCCAAAACGTACTTATGCGAAGTTGTTTCCTGCCAAAACGTACTTGTGCCAAGTTGTTTCCTGACAAAACGTACCATGCCAAGTTCTTTGTGCCATAATGTCGGTAACCCCCAAAAACCTACTCTTAGTCTACCTTGTACAGTGTACATTGTAAAACACGTCGTATGTTTTGCTTTCCTGCTGTTTTCTCGAAAAAGAAGACCGATATCAAAAATCTGAGCCCTACTTTTGGTGCGAATACTAAGACCAATTCACCCACGAATGGAGCTTGCATGAGCCCCTCTGAGAAAAAAGTTATTTTGAGAAAACTGATATTTCGCAATAGTGCCCTGCTATGCCATACCGGTATGGAACTAAAAGTCGGTATGGCATGCTTCGACGCAATAGCGGCGGCAAGTAAGGCAGAAGGTCATGAAGGATATGTTTGCAAGGAGTGAATAATCAAACTGGTCTAGGGTGAATGACCCTTTTTTGTGGCGATGGCGCAGTAAACGAAAGCGATGCTAAGCATGTAGAGGTAAGCATCGCACATAGTGAGCGGAGTCGCATGAACGATTGTAGGTCAACGACGGCAACGCTATTGTAGTGACACTGGTAGTGTAATGAATAGCGGTAGCGGTAGCGGAACCATTCCACCGTTAATCGCTCGTTTCTCACTGCTGCAAAAACGATACAGACCAGGGCTGCGGGTCTCGGCCTCGAAAACCGAGATTCTCGGGGAGTCTGGTCTCGGTCTCGGTTATGAGGAAAATCCGAATTGGTCTCGGTCACGAGAAAAGGCCGAAATGGCCCGCCGCTAGGCGCCGACATACGAAATTATTTTCACTATGTTTCTATAAATTTCACTCAAAATTTCGTTGGTGTCGCCTGCGGCAGGCCAATATTAACCGAATTTTTCACACTTTTGACCCGCGGTGGGGCTATTTCGGGTTGAAAATATTTCAAGTCTCAGTCTCGGTTATGAGTCTGGTCTCGGTCTCGGGGGGGGGGGGTCTGGTCTCGGGGTGTCTGGTCTCGGTCTCGGTCCTTGAAATTTGATCCCGCAGCTCTGATATAGACTTTCGCGCAGTCAAACATTGATCGCGTCTGTGTGAAAAGCGTGGTCTTTTGGAGCAACAGAATGCGCTAACGCGTAATGAGCAGTGCATTCCTGCGACCAGATGCGTCATCCGAAATTAGCAACGCGAGAGAGACACGCAAACAGTCTTGCTTTCGGGCCTTAGCCCACCGCGTATTTCGCATCCGTTGGGCGTGCTCTTGCATGCTTTCGTTAGCACCGCAAACCTGAAGATGTTAGGGTCCGGCAGAATTGAGCTAGTTCTCACACCTGCTGCAGCCTTATAATAAAACTAGCGGCTGGGCTGCGCTTCGCGCAGCCTGCGCCGCTATCGGGGTTTACTTGTACCAGGCAGACAACGTATGAGTTAACAACACAAACTGTTTTTAACAGTGATTGCATTCTAGTTCCTAATACCCCGTTTACAGAAATGAACGCTATTTTTGGATTCTCTATGCAGGAAGACCCCCAAGAACCGCAAATCAGATGAAGTTTTGCCGTTTTGCCCGCCTGGGAAGCATGCTATAGCGGGCCCGCTATGGCATGTAAGCATGGGACCCCCTCCCCCTACCTCCTTCAAAATACCACCTTTACAAAAATGAACGCTATTTTTGGATTCTTCAAGCAGGAAATCCCCCAAGGACCGCAAATCAGATGAAGTTTTGCCTTTTTGTCCGCCTAGGAAGCATGCTTTAGCGGGCCCGCTATGGCATGTAAGCAGGAGCCAGGAGTTGAAAATTTGGTCGATCATAACTTTTTTTCTAGCCAACTGATTCGCCTGAAATTTTGCACGTTTACGTAACTTTAGAAGCCCTTTCGAATGATACCAAACTTGGACCGATAGCGAAAACTTTTTGGCGGGGGGACGAACACGGAACAGCGCTTTAGTGTATAAGGATTTTTGGGCGCCCCTCCTACGGGATATGGGATACGAACAATGCAGCTAACTCTTTAGGTTTGCGGAGTTCAATACGTGGGAGAATGAGTGGTGTACCGGACGAGGGTGATTAATATAAGTGGTCCTGTAAATAAATGAGGACCTAAATATGTAGACGCAGCGGTTACTAAAGTGAGCGGTTACCACGAGTGTTACTGAAGAAATGGTAATTGCATTAACGGGGTCCAGCTGCAGCCTTTTATCGCTGTCTCGATTATGAGCTTTTCTGTCGTGTCTTATGACGTGTCGATATTTTGGCGGTGCCAGCTTTTATAAATGGTCATTGTTTGCATGCAATTGCTCACAGAAG
Source organism: Aphelenchus avenae (assembly GCA_020875895.1). Taxonomy (NCBI): domain Eukaryota; kingdom Metazoa; phylum Nematoda; class Chromadorea; order Rhabditida; family Aphelenchidae; genus Aphelenchus; species Aphelenchus avenae. The sequence continues at coordinate 13,592 of JNEY01000520.1, read as the reverse complement.
AACCTGTGTCGGCACTGAAGGCTTTGTTTTTACATGCTTGACGCTATGTCCAAACTGGATGCCCAGAAAATGCCATTATGCAGATTTTCTGTCGAAAATAGAAGTTCGTTATGATGTTGTCATGTCTTCCTAATCGCTAAAAAAGAGTTATCTTACATTGTTTTATAGAGGTAACCGTATTTTCTCTAATATGCCCCCCCCCCTCTACTAGCTCTCCCGGGTGAGCTAACAGAGCACAATTTTCGGTAATTTTCGCACATTTTCCGCCGCTTTTAAGGCATTTTAGGTACATTAAAGCCAAATTAGTGCATATTTAGGATGCTTATGCAGTAAAGCGCTTCCTCCAAGCTGACCAAAATGACTTTCTGCCTACCGGCCGGTGACCTTCCTTCTCTGATGGTTCTGTCCCTTCGCTTGTCTTCATGTTGCATTCTGCGGGCTGTGCAAGCGGCAGTCAGAGCGTTTTTAGCCGCTTTGAATTACCAGTGACGTTTTGCGACCGGACGTTACACCAATAAACTGTTTATTGTACGCGGCTGAAAAGAGCTTGACCGGTGTGGAAGGGCCACTAATAGGCGCACGTCCAGCGCGTGCGAA